>WKLE02002041.1:56270-67914 GCA_014885115.2 Asterionellopsis glacialis | reverse complement strand
TGGTGCTCACTTCTGACCAAAGATTAGGATAAAATGGATCATTCTCAGGGTGTTTGGGTCGAAAACGAAAAAAATAAAAAGCATAAAAAATTCTAGATGAAAGCACGGAAAATCTGTCCCGAAGGGGGGGGTTTCGCCGAGGAATGAAAAAACACAATGAAAAAACGTTCTACCCCCTCAAATAACTACTGTAATCTTATTAAATAACACTTCTAGTAGAGTCTAGTAGGAGGGGAGCCGCCTCTTCAACACGATTGGCACGCGAGGACCCTCCGGTGACCGAATTTACAGCAACAGCAACCCTGTAAATGAATGGGAGTTGAAAAACACTTTCATTCTACCCGTTTGACCGTGCTATTACTTCATACTTGGGAGTGAGGGGTTTCGTACTGTCTGTACCGCGACCGGAAGAAGACAAGAATAGGTCCTGCTGTTTTGGTGATGTGTTGGCCCTGTATTGGCCTCTCAACTCTCACTCCGCGCCACTCTCTCACACATGCAGAATCCACAACAGAACATCTGTCAGAACATCACAGCTGCCTTGTTGCTTGTACTACTTCGGCTTCGCCTGACTAAAGTAAAGAAGAATCTATTGCCAACCTCCTAGAAAATGCGTTACTCTATCTTGGCGTCAATTTCCGTTCAATTATTTTCAAATGTTGAGGTCTCCTCATGGGTCGCTCCCGTAACGTTGTGAGTGCATTTTTGTTCTTTCGAAGTACCAGCTCAATTCACAGAAACTATGATGTGTAATCTATCGGTCCTCATCTTTTGAAGGAGAATAAGATGCTAATTTGATTTTTTTCTTCTTTTCTTAAATTTCGTTGTTATTGTTCTAGGTCAAATCGTCCTACTCAGGCGTTGTTTATGGCAACAGGGAAGGGTAAAGCTTCACAAGATAAGCAGGATGTTATGCTCGATTTCATCGAAACGCCCCAAGAAACTTCAGTCGGCGATCCACCGAACATTGCACCAGAAGATGACGAAGACGCTGAGCTTGTAAGATGCATTGTGAAAGCTGCCGATGGGCGTAAAGCTGAAGACGTTGTTGCACTTCGTATATCACATGTTAGCACTATGACTTCCTTTCTTGTGATTTGTTCTGGAAATTCACGACCTCAAAACCAAGCTATTGCTGCAGCTATTTCAAATGATGTACAGGAGCAGTTTGATCTTAGAACACAGGGTTCTGGCGTGCCAGAAGGAAATGCTGATTCTGGTTGGATGTTGTTAGATTATGGCCCTGTCATGGTCCACGTTATGACCCCAAAATCGAGACTATTTTACGATGTTGAGGGACAATGGAGAGAAAAGGGAGGGGAATACATGGACTTGACGGATATTTTGATCCCGAATACTGTCGTAGAAAAAGCCGATGATGCAGACGTACAGATGGGAGGTGGAATGGCTGACCTATCAGAAGAGGACGACCCGTTCTGGTCTTAAGCTGGCTTGATATGGGAAAAGTTACTACGGACACTTTTTTTTTCAAAACAATGATTTACAAATCGAATGTTTATAATTTTGTTGTTTTAGACACATTAATGTGAAGTGCGAATTCGTGGAAGAGTGCTCGTTCTTTCTCTTGATCTTTTTCATAGGGCGATATTACTGCTTGTAGAGAACGGCATGTTATTGTTGAGGAACATTTTGCCATAATATTTATGAAGGTAATGGTTTCTCTTCAATTCCATCTGGTTTCGTCATCTATTATCCACTGGGGTTTACTCCAGTCTAGCAACTTTGGAGGAGTTGCATATTCACTAGCGCTGGCTATGGAGTTGTCATCTGTTGAATCGTAGCGATAGCTTTTCCACCTGCGGGGTAAAGCATTTGAGCATCCACCACAAATCAACCAATCCGATAACAACGAATCCAAGATTGCTTCCCACATGAACTATTTTTTATAGTCTTTTTAACCTATTGTAATGTTTGTTCTACAGAAGCTTCAATCAATTCGAGGAATTATGATCTATCATCAAGGATCTCTCCTATGTTGGAAAAAATTGTCGAAGTCCTTCACGATTTACTGCTTCCGCCCATTTCGCCTCCACGGTCTCCTAGATCACAGTATATATCGAGCAACTCGACTGTATATCTTCTACCATAATTCCCTAATCAGCTCAAACATAGATTCACGATTACCTACGGCCACGGCCACGTCCCCTCCCCATGGGACGTGGAGCTCCTCTTCCACGACCAGCCGGTTGTACAGGTGTGGGTTTTTGTTTCGGTGTGTCATCGACCAAAAGAGCATCTAAATTCAAAGAGTCCGGTAATATCCAAGCACGTATTGTGGATCCTCTCAAACTTGTGGTAGCATGCGTAGTTGGATTCTTTCCACGCCTATGAAGCAGAAGGTTAAAGAGAAGAGAAGAAAAAAGATCGACAGCAGCATGATGAGAACGGCAACTTCATTGTATTTTACGATATATCGTGACATTTTTTCCAAATGTGAAAAACCAATCAGAATTCCACTCTGTACGAAATCTGTCGTACTATATTTAGGATATATGGAATCTTAAACTTACACTGTGATCTTGACCTTTTTGAGATGGCAATTCATGGTTGCGTCAACACCCACGACCGTTCCCGACACAACTGTGCCATTTTTCAGTTCTATTGTAACATGTTCTCGATTCAGCTTTTGTAAGAATTTGACCAGTTTCATTATAGAGTAGAACTGACGTAAAAGCTAAGATGCAGTGTAGGCAAAGCAAGTATTTCTCTAGCGTCCTCGAGCCAACAACGTTGTCTATTCAAGGCGTCTTTTTTTCCTGCTGTAATAGCCTGCTTGTCGGCGGAGATCTGGTTTTGTCACTTTTTTCGAGTTTTGTAGTTCAGCTCCTCCTACAGCAGACAGACAGTACCAAGTACATGTTTGATTACCGTACCTGGTACAATAGAAATAGAGATAATCGCAAATCATATATACAGTAATATATTTTATATAAAAGCAATACTTTCCAATTCTTTTTTTCTTCTGTCCATTTGCCTCTTCTCTCCGCCAGCACTGATTCTTTTCTCCCGGATTTTGGACATACACCTTTACGGAATTCATGACAATCCTCCGAACTTGGATGTAAGCTTTGCCGTAATATTACTGTAATGCATGGGAGTGGAATAGTATCGGCGTTTCACACTACCGGTACCTGGTAGGTTTGATTCGGAATTTGCTGTACCAGGTACCAGGTATTAATAACTGTACCAGGTACACACGAACCAGACTACCAGAGAAAAATAATTATAATACTGTATATTTATTTTTACCGACCTCCGGCCTCGTACCATTATGACCCTCGGAGTAGTCAGCCACGTTTAATTCAGATTATACCTATATATTAATTAACATATACAATTAAATGATCAGCCGTTTGTATGCTTGAGAGGAGAAGGTTTCAAACCTGTTGTGTGCTGCCGCGCAGTGCCCGCCAGATCGTCAGCGGGCCCGTTTCCCGTCAATCCCATCTCCTGATCCCACCAAAAAAACCAAGGACATTGGCAGTACGCTATCGACGACCAACGCCTCCGTTTCTCTTTCACGACTGGTGCCATTGCACCTTTGTTAGTCACTCGACCATGAAGACGTCTCTTCCAAACTCGAGTGGCACCTTCCAGCCTATGAGACATCGCAGCGGAACCTTGCGCGATCGACTCCATGGTTACACCAAACGCACATTGGGAGCTGGAGGAAGCATCAATGAAGCTGTAAGTTCTATGTTGACGTCATGTGCTATTTATTTAGCATACTTGGGGCCGTAGTCAACGGTCTGAAACAGAGATCTTTTGAATGTAGAAATGGATTCTCGTGCTGTCAAGGCTTTTTGAACGATAATGATCACTGTTTGACACTCAATTTCTTTCATGCTATTATTCATTCGACTCCCAATTTAGGTAGCATTGCCACCAGGCGAATCGTGCGCTGGATGGGTAGCGGTACATGCAATTGATTTTTACAATGATGTCTCTACCATATGGACGGTTATGTCAACAGACCCTTATTTAAATTCATTCCGTCCAGGCGAAGGCTTTCCTTCTGGTGTTGAGTATCGTTGGTCGGATGGTAGAGGAGAAGCCATTTCGGTTTCAGCTCCTGTATATATCGAAAAAGTGTTGTATTGGATAGCTGAACAAATAAATGACGAAACGAAATTTCCGGATGATGACGATGAAGAGGAAGCTCTTCGAGTGTTCAAGACACCTCAATTTGCTGCATTGTGCGGACAAATTTTTAGACGTCTTTTCCGTGTGTATGGCATCATCTATTCGTCTTTTTTCGGAACTTTGGAAGCACTTGACATGGCGCCACATTTAAATACTTGCTTTAAACATTTCATGTTTTTCTGTACCGAATTTGGACTTTTGCCTGAACGGGAAATTGAACCGCTAGAAGTTTTGGTAAAGCCCATACGGAAACAATACTTTACCGCAAAACAGGGAGGTGCCGCAGCGGCGGCAACGAGGTGATTATTTTTGGAAAATATTACCCGTTATGCATGGTTGCCCTAATATTCATACCCTTCAACATTTATCATAATTCGCATACAATAGAGACCGACCAAGAAGCGCAATGGCCCTAAAATACTTTCCGTAGTTGTAAGGGTTCACTAATCGAAATAATATAATCAATTTTTCATGGTCTAATTACCAGAATAATTTTTGAAATTCATTTTCTGAAATACTAGTCAATAGCAAGACTACCAAGGACAATATTTGGATGTATGGTTTCTTCTCTACTTTAACTTTTATTCAACACAGTAGAAATTGCTACTCAAATCTAACGTTCAACTTGTCTTAAACTTTTGCACTCCTTCAATTCAAATTCGGTTTACTCGAGTGCGGTGTCCGCTCCGTAGTCCCATCCTTGAGGCGTAGTGGGGAATAAATTATTGAATTTAATGGCACTACGTGGAACTGCCATCATATCAGCGACAGTTTCACGCCATTCCTTGTAATGGTCCGTTTCCTTGTGGGCAGCGGGGGCTCCATCATTTTTGTATACTTCCACAAGAACAAACTTGCAAGGGTCATCCTTTTCCTGGAGTACATCAAAACGAGCAACACCAGCTTCCTGAGAAGAATTGCGAGCATTCTTAAGTGAGGCTTCCTTGAATGCATCTTCCGTTCCAGGTTTGACTGTCACAAATACATGGACTGCATAATCGAGAGAGTATAACATGAATTTCAAACAAAAATGATATATTGAGATTCAAACAAAAAATTAATGACAAAAGATTTCGCACTAAAAATGTTAATTTCGAAAGGCAAAAATCCTTTCTACTTACCGCATAAGTACTTGGCTGCTTCGGTCGACATGGCTTGAGTCTGTGGAATTAATTAATTAATTGAAGAGAGCAAATTTAAAAAAATTAAAAAAATTGAAATTATAATCTCAAGACAACATTCCACTTTTTTTTTCCAAACTAAATCAAGTTACCATTCAAGTGACAACATATCTAGCAAAATATAGATATGTGTGCCATTGGCAGAAAAAAAAATATGCACGCACATGAGTCTTGAGATATTCTCTTCCAGCTTGAAATCTTAATTGATTCTGAAGTTTAGATTTACCATGTCCACGTAAAACAGAAGTTGCAACAGATCGTTGCAATATCAACGATGTACGTGCAAGGAAGAGAGATGACATTCTTGAATGTACAAGATGTGTTCTGCTCAACAAGAACAATACAGTATACCAAAAGATACAAACAGTAGTAAAAAAAGACCATGACCAGAGATGAGCTTACTAAAGTTCGGCAACGTAAACCCACAACAATTTGTTTAGTTTCAGATCTGTATGCGTACACGTACCAGCTTACCAGTAATTTAATCTATCTTCTGATGTCTTCAATGACAATAGACACTGAATTGTCCGTATGATATTTGTACTCTTTTGGATGGACACACAGCGAGAGTAGGAACTGCTGACATAGTTCTTCTCCTCTGCAAGGAGAAAACACCTGAGGAGCTCGAACGGCACTCGCAAATCTCTCTTGCTTCGCTCAAGATCCACAGTCAGTCCATGATATGTGTCGATCTTGATAAATATATGGAAGTGATTGCTAAAAAGGATCCAAAATGTTTGGTACCAATTGTACATACGTAAAATACGTATGTATCGGGATACGAAAGAAGCTCAAGGAGACAGAGTATCCAGTTCGATCGTGGTTCGGATTTTAATCTTTTTTGGCAGCGGCGCAGCGCCGACAAATACAGAATACAAGGAATCACATCCTTCAAAGACACTATAGTATTATAATTCGAATCGATCGCTCTTTTGTTGACCACCATGAGTTCCTGGGCCGATATGTCAGATGACCACCCACCGCGTCAACACTATCAACAAAGTAGTGGAGGACCACCACCAACTCGAAAGAGACTTCAGGTAAGAATAGCATATGTGTTGGTCGGTTGATGATTTCTTGTCCCTATCGAAACGATTCGATCGTAATCGTGGTAGGATGATGATGTGCTGTTGGAACCAATCGTCTGTCGTGACCCGGCGAACAGTGAATGTTGAAAATATCATCATTATAGGCTCAATCAACAATGGAAGAAATACAATCATGAACGAATTCAGTCAAGGCTTTGTAGCGAGTCCCTGGCAAATACGCATTGAAAAGTGTTTTTGCTTCGATTTTTTTTTCTTTTAGAATGACTAGTTTCTTACCATGCTCTTCCTATGCAATTCATTTTTTTTGTCGTGTAGTTAAAACCTAGGTCAGCCACCAAAAAGCATGATGCCTCATCGGCATCCGCGAGTAGTGGAAAGTCCAACCCGTTTGGAGCTGCCAAACCACGTGAAGAAGTATTGGCTAGCAAGGGTATTGATGCCAAGAGCATAGACGAAAAAATCCAAAAGAAGGCAACTGTTCTTCACTTTACAAAAGATCAGGATGCTGAAATTCAGGCTATCCAAGCCGAACTTACCAAAGCTGAGTCTGATTTAAGAAATGCCAATGAACAAGAATTGCCGGAAGAAAAGTACCGTGTTAAGGTAGAGAAATTGCGCAAAGAACTTAACGAGTTGACTGCAAAGTACACAGCTGAAAATGCCGAAAAAGCAAAAGCAAAAGCTGAGGCTTCTGTCGCAGAAGGAAAAGAGGGGCATCACTTTGAACGTCCATCTGAGCGCCGCAGGCGGCTGGATGAACAAGCGGGGAAACGTACTCCGCATGGCAACGAAGATGGTGATGCTTTTGCAAATTTCGGTGGAAGACGTCGGGGGGGGCATGACGATCATTATGAGTGAGTAAGTTTTAAAATATAAACGGAACGAAATGCATTGCTATCGAGCCTTTTTTTAAAAATCAATTAACTCAAGAAATGAGTGTACGCGCGGATTGATACCCTGTTGTTATATGAAAGAAGAAGGATTTTTTCATTCTACTTTCCACAGTTTTACGAAGGACCCATAGAACCTGTCAGGTCATCGTACATACCGTTTGCCTTGTCATTTCTTTTTCCTCGCTAGATGAACCTAAATTCAGCTAGATATATCCAGCCAAAACTGCACTTTTCAGTGTGTCGGCAAAAGGAACTCGGAGTATGCGAGCACCTTGATCCATACACCTTCTTCCCTCCTTCTGTAGAGGTGCACCTCGAAAAGTTTCGTACCAATACTAAATCCATTCCCACCAATTCAGGAGCAAAGTTTTTTACAACACTGAATGTATGAATAGCAGCATAATAACGGAACTTTTTTATTATATCAATATTGTTTCTCTTTTACCGAAAATGTTCATCATCCAAACATGGCTGTATTAAAAAATATTGTTACGCCTACAGAGCCTACTTACTTTAGGTCCTACTCCTAATGAATAGCTCGGTACGAAATAGGACTCTCTAGAATTACTAGGACCTAGAGTAGTCCTCTAGGACTAGGTTCCTTTCACTAGTTTCTCTAAGGACCTAGCCTCCCATTATGTAGTTGTCGTGTCAAAAGGACTCCGCTAGCTTGTTCTGGTCACGGAAGGCATTTGACCAGTATGATTCGGCAAATGATGGAATGATCTCGTACGATGAATTCAAAACGGCATTAGAAGGAAACAGCTTTATGGACGAAGATATTGAGAAAGAATTTGAATCATTGGACATTAATATTACAGGGACAATTCTCTATACTGAGTTCCTTGCTGCAGCATTAGATGCCCAGGGATATATTGAAGAAGAATGGTACAACCCTCAACAATATATGACTTTCATAATTAGTTTCAAGATGTATTCTAACTCATTAAAAAAACTTCTTTCTCACTTAAACATATTCATGAACATAAAAAGAATCCCAAACGCTTTTGATCGAATTGATAGCACTGGTTTTATTTCAAGAGAGAACTTATTGGATTTGCTTGGACGTGAATGTTAACCGGAACGAGTTGACGAACTTATAGCAGAGGCCGACCTCAACAATGATGGGAAAAGTAAGCTTTTCTCGTAACTACCTGAATTTCAATTCTATACGCCCGCTTCTAATATTTATCTTCGGTTTGCTTTCCCATCACTCTTGCGTTCAACTAGTATCTTTTTACGAATTTTTGGCTCACTGTAGGAAAAATAGGCATGATCGCCAGAAAGTGATACTTTGCCTTGAGAGTGGCTTGTCGGTATTGATGATGTGAAAATCCCTGGTGGTAAGTTTGACCAATCGGAACAAGAAGAGGAATAAAGTAAGGAGTAGAATTGAACTTAGTGGAACATTTTTTTTCTTATCTACATATATTATATGAAAAAGACACTTAGTTGTTGTACAGTTAGATCACGCTTCAGCGTTGAGTGTCGTGCTTTCCACCTGGTATAGGGTGGTCCTCAGTAAGCATGGTTTCATCAATTTCAGATTCATCCGAATTTTGGCTTGCAAAATTTGATGTTGCATACATCGACTTTATGTCTTGATTCGTACGTTGACCAAAAGCATTCAAAAAATCGTCGTAACTTATTTTTCCATCTCGATCAATATCGATAGACGCAATCAATTCATCAACGTAGGCATTTGAGCATTTTTTCCCTAAAACAGTGCAAAGGTTACTTTTGGATATGTATCCAGTATCGTCGCAATCAAGCTGGTCGAATGCTTCGGCCAGACGGCGTTCTTCGATACGCCCTGAAGTAAATCCGATCGGACATTTTTGTGCAGACAAAAGTAAAGTTGTTGATGACACGATCAGAACAATATTGTAACCTCACTGGACCAAAAATGCATCGAACCCACAAAGTAAATATGAAGAACGTACCTTGAGCTTCGAGCGTTGCAGCTAGAAATTCAGTGTAATAGATAATACCATTCTTGTTTACATCTAAACATTCAAACATCTTTTTGATCTCTGCATCATCGGCGTTTTTGAATTGAGTAATGGCAGATTTGAATTCATCGTAACTTATAGTTCCATCATTGTTTACATCATACTGGTCAAATGCCTTTCGATACTCAAAAATTTCCTGAGTGGTAGATTTACGAGCAATCACATTTAAGGCTAGTCGTTTGAATTCACCACTATCAGCATATCGAATAATACTTCCATTCACATCGTTCATGATGCTTTCATCGGGCATCCTATCTGAAAGTTTAAACTCCTTTCGTAGCCAAGGGGCGTTCAGCGCTTGTTCTGCGCTGAAACGGTGGTCCGGGTCGATTTTCATGAGACTACATGTGGAGAACGGAGAAAGAGGAGGGAAGCGACCCATCTTTATTAACACCATATTATCACCAGGGAAAATCACGACAATGCAAGGGGAGACCCACAAGTAACTCACCATCTCACGAAGTCTTTGGCTTCTATTGAAACATTATCCCAACTAGAACTTCTGAAAGAAATTCGACCACGCATAATTTTATTAACTATTTTTTGTTTAGTTTCTCCCCAGAATGGTTTCTTGCCTGATAAAATCATGAAAGCAATCACTCCACACGACCATATATCAGCTTTAGTTGTATAGACTCCTTGCAACACCTGTGGCGCCATGGTATACACAGTACCAACCCGTTCTGTGAAAACTGCTCCAGGGTGTAAATACTTTTTACTGAGACCAAAATCAATTATTTTGATTTCAGCTAATGGATTAGGACTTTCATACATTATATTTTCAAACTTTAAATCACGATGAATTATATTCTTCTTGTGCATATAGGCTACAGCAGACAGTATCTTACCAAGTAATTTGGCAGCCTGCAATTCGCTATAGGGTGACCGAGTATATAAGTCTCCACCTGTGCAGAGCTCCAAAACAATTGATATGCTTTTACGTCTTAATTTGAAAGTTTCGTATGCCCGAATAATATTCGGGTGGTCGAGTTCTTGGAGTAATCGAACTTCATTGTACAACTCTTGTACATATTCTGGCTTTACCAGTTTCAAATCAATTTCCTTCAAAGCAAAGAATACTGTATTTGAAGTATTCTTTTCGGGTACACCATCTTTAACATTACTATTGCTACTAGCATCACCCAAAATTAATGAATTCTTTTTTTGTTCAACTTTCTTGTCATATCTAATACCAAAGAATCCTTTTAATGTTTTATTTTCTTTCTTGACTTCCTTGACGAATTCTTCACGAGATGACCCACCAATAGCTGATTCTTTCTTACGAATTTTATATATGTTGCTAATGGATCCTTCACCTACTATCTCTACAATATCATACACACTTTGAAAATTTCGTTCTTGTTCTCTTACCAAATGTTCTGTAAAAGAAGTTCCTCTACGTATATTTTGTTTAGAAGGTGCACAACATGGTTTGCCGTCACATGGACCAACATTTGCATCTTTCGTATCCAATTTTTCCTCAGCTTGTTTCTCCTTGCTGCAAATAACTCCCATTTTCTCTCTCTCTTCTCTGGACCTTTTTAGATTCGGAATGAATTTGATATAACTCGCTAGAAGAGAGACTCAATCCTTAATCGTCTAAGAAGCGTTTATCCTGCAACTGAACTATCTTTCACTTTTTTTCGTTGTGTTGCACAACTTCAACTCTATCCACGGCTAGAATAAGTTCTCTTTGACAACGCAAAGCTCTATTCAACGACACGCTGTTGTCCTACCTGTATTGTGTTCTGGTTTCGAGTTGTGCAAGATTCAGTTGTCAACCTTGTCAGATACTCAGGGTTCTTTTCACTCATTTCCGAATTTCTGTGTTTTCGACTCCCCATGAATCTCTACGAATCATGAGCGAGAATTCGAACATAAATATATTTTTTTGTCCTATTTACATAGTAAAGTCCTAAATACGTCTATTCGTAGAAATTTTTCAAGCACGAGTGAAATGAAAGTCTGTCATCTCTCATCTTACTCTTGGAACGAAGAGAAGGACCCATAATAGAACGTTGAGGAGTGTCCAATACAGTACCCCCCAATTTTTAAAACTGGGGTACCAAACTCAAGCTTTGTGGAGTAGTGAAAACTGTCGATGCCAAACTTTAGAAGGCGCTCCCTAGCAGTCGTAGAATGGGAGAGTTTCACTGTAAAAGTAAAGAAAACCCATGGAACAAAGAGACTGAAGAAAGATAATGCCAGTCTTTTTTCTCTACGAAAGTACTGTGAATGAAAATAATAGAATGGCGTTTTCGTGGCGGAGGTTCGTCGTTTTGATTACCTTCATCCATCAGTACCAGGACATACCTGGTAGATTACCTGGGTACTTTCTACAGGTA
>WKLE02002041.1:42928-56148 GCA_014885115.2 Asterionellopsis glacialis | reverse complement strand
TGAACTAAGTCTACAGTACGGACCTACCGGTATAGATACTCGTAGATCGAGCGACAATTTCCCTGAAAGACACAACGACATCTGTGCAACCTGCTCAGAATTTTCGGATCGGCACGTTGTCATGTGCCAACTCAGTACGTGTCGTTTTTAGAAATAGACATAAAAACTATTTAGAAGAACAAAGCTTGATCCACTGGAAGTGAGTGTTCTTTTGACACCTTCATCATTCCACTTCAGCAACAAAACGTTAAAAACATCTAATAGAAGACTACCGCGAAGGCTACAAAACTAGACTAAAGAAAAATGACTATCATCGACCATAATTCTCCATCGTCGGAGTTCTCCTTTCAGTCTTCATCCACTGCTGTCGGCACTGATGATGAAATAAGTCTTACAAGGCGTCTTCGTAGGATGAAAAGAAAATTATTCCTGCACCAAGTCAATACTCACAACAGCACATCAAGTAGAGGGAGTAGTCAAATCATTAATATTCCTCAGACAGTAGAATTTTTCCAAGAAAGGAATGGGTCGCTGACCAAGAATATTTCGAATGTTTCTTTAGTATCACTGGCGAAACCTGAGAACCGCTAAAAGGAGAGTCAACCCACATTCTATATGTGGAGTAGATATGTATTGTATACGAACACTGAGGTGACTGAAGGCAGAAAATGCGGCTTGTTCTTTATGGATAAGGCAGCAATCATCGATTAACGGACTGAAGTACCAGTACGAGATCTCTTCATTGACATTCACACATGCCCACGAGCACAACTATGATGTAAATAATGTACTTATACAACGCGAAATTAATAAACCTATAGGAAACACATTATCAAGACACTTAGAATTAGCAAACAAAATACCATTTGGAAGAAAACTTTCAGCCTATTTCGAATTACAGTAGTTCGCTTTTGAATTAGACACCGAGTAAAAGTCAGCTGCAATCAGCACATTAAATTGCAGCTGTTTCGGCAAAGTCCACAAAAACATCCCCTCTGCAGTCTTAGAGCATTTGGAGACCGGCGCAGTAAGTCACAAAAAGCTCTAGATTACAAAGGAAACGCAAATGAGGCTTGAAAGTAATCAACGGATGTAAATGAATTCTACACCACAAAGTATTGGGCCTAGAGTATTGTTTGGCACTATCACCAGTTGAGTCTTGAACTTGAAGGTTGCTGCCTTTGTTGGTGCAGTTCTGGTTGCTGATGAAACCCAGAACCTGCTCGATCGGCAGTTCCGTGGTCTGCCCTAGTGTCAGTCCCCTGGCCGCTGTCTCCCCAATCGGCGATGGAAGAGCCCCATCCGCCGATTCCGGTGTCCTCGAGTGACATCTTTTGAAGAGCATCTCCTAGTAAATTCCGCTCGGCACCGGAGGAAGAAGGGCCGAATAAGTTGTCAACCAGGTTGGACTCCTCTTGAGTAGGTTGAAAAGCTAAGGGTGCACTTGTGCGATGATCAGCAAAGTTGAAGCTGTCCCCAGCAATATTTGACGAGTTGCTTTGTACTCCACCGTATCCAAGAGGACCCCCTTCCGCTTGATTCGCACCCCGTGCTTGGACCGGGGGACGGAGCTGCTCTCGTTGGAAATTATCAACTCCAGCATTCATTAAAGGCGGCTGCCTAATAGTGTTCGAGTTCGACGAAGCGTTACCCGTGCCTGCTTCACCAGCCCATGGGTCGGAGGCATAGACATCCGTTTTGGGTCCTCCTCCAAAAAACATAGGTTGACTTCCGCTATTCGGTAAAGGGATCTGTGTAGGTGCCGGTGTCTGTGTAGGTGCGGCTGATCGACGTTCGAAGAGAAGCGACGATGATTGATACATAGGTACCTGCTGGTTTTGCGGTTGTTGCATTGGCAAGAATTCCATCGAGGATGAGTTTTGCATCTGGGCTGGTTCTGGTCTCAAACCTCCCTGAGGGTGTTGCCCAACGTTCTGAGTTCCAAAGTCATTAAAGCCTGGTCTTCCAACATTTGCCATCAATTGCGACCCCATCAGAGCAGGCTGCTGATTTTGCACAAGGCCTGGACCTTGGGGCAAATGCGCCGCGTATCGCGGATCACCCGGAAGATTAGGCTGTTTCCGAAACTCAGTGTTATTCATTCCAAGAAGCCCCGATGAATACATTGGTGGAACTTGATTTCCAAGATTGGTCGCAGATCTCTCGGGGTTATTTCGATCCGGACCAACCGCCGCAGGACCACGCGTAGCATAGAGTTGATCTCCGGTGACTCCGGTTTGCGGTACGAACAGCTCTGGTGCCAGTACTGCCCCCGGAGGAATCGGTTTGTAGTAGTTCTTTGCTGATTGAGCGGATGCCATTGAAGGCTCCGGAGTCGAAGATAAAGAAGAAGAAGCAGATATAGTGCTCTTTATATTCAATGACGAAGGCGGAGGAGTGTGTGATCCTGAATTATCCTCATTTCGAAGCGATTTTTCGAGAGCAGCTTTCAAAATTTCCTCCCCGTCTAATGTTGGCTGTCCTTTTCGGTCAAAGCTAAGATCTTTTGGACTGTCCTTACCAATATGTGGGTCAACTTGCATATTCTCGTTTACATTCCCGTGAACTCCCATCTTTTCATCCCCATGGCTTTCTTCTTGAGCTCCATGGTAATGCAGTTGAGCATGTGGATAGCTCAGTACGTCTCGAACCATGCGTATTGCACTTCGGACACAATGGGATTTGCCTGATATTTTTATCAGGCGAGGAGTCACAGTTTGGTCAATGTCTACCCGAGCACCACTTGAATCTTGAATGTGCTTTATCGTCCAACCACGCCGTCCAATCAGTAATGGGACAAATCTTGACTCGCAAGTCATTTCATGAACGTCCCAATCTCCTTTGTTTGTGGTATCTGCGTTGTTGTTATATGCAAAAGGACCTGCCGATTCCGTCCGACGAACTGAAAGATGCTCTTGTGTTTGTTGTGTGGCAGGTTGTGGATCATCCATGTTAGAGCTACGCATAGTCAGATTTGGTGGTTGGACAGCTGGCACAGGAGAAGGCTTTGCGATTCCTTCGGAAACGTCAGGTTGTTTCAAATCGGTGTCTGGAATTAATGGAGGTTTTCCGACAACAGGAGACACGCCAATACTAGTTTGTGGCATTGAAGTTGACACTGGTGTCCCTCCAGCGCTCCCAACTGGTGCTTTTGCGACTAACTCCTTAATCATTCGAACAGCAGAATCCACTGATTTCCGACTTCCACTTACATACACTACTCGTGGGTCTTGTTGCGTCATGTTATCTTGGTCTATCCACACCTTGGCACCACTTTCTTCCATAAGATCCCGTATACGCTGGCCTCCTTTACCAATAACCCACCCAACAACAGAAGGTGCCATATGCATAACACATTCGGATCTCGCTGTACCAGGCTGTAATGGTGGAGCAGCTCCATTAGACCGTGCACGTTGAAGAGCACCTGCTACACCTGGTGGAGCTGCTGTTTGTGTTGTGTGACCAGCTGGTCGGTGTGTATGCGAAATGAGTTTTAAAAGAGGCTCGGGGGCTTTATATCCGCCACTTATCTCGTTCTGATTTGGAGTCTCTGCTCTCGGCCGAGTACCACCATGATCAGTGTTGGCTGGTACCGATGACTCTGTTGGAGCTTGAGGAATCTTTTCTTCCTTTTCCGTCGTTACCGGTACTTCTGGTTCGTTAGCTTCTCTCAGGCGTTTCAAAGCCTTTTTTGCATTCTTACGCAGAGCTGCTCTACCAGGTATCCCCTTGAGACTTGCCAAAAGTGCTTCAATACCATCTGCATCACCTTCAGCTACCATTTCACACAAAAGTTTTTCCGTTTCATCCACCTCTTCCTTTTGAGGTACAGCATTCGTTATTGAGGTATTAGCTTCTTTTGGAATGTCATCCGCACGTTTTTGGTCTTCTTCTACACCATTCTTCGTCGTTGATTCTTTGACACTTTTTTTCGTTCCTTTTATTTTTTCGTTTTGGGTGGAAGGCATAGGAACAGAAGATGTCACTGGCTTATCGTTAGCATTAGAATTTCGACGTTGCTCTTTGTGTTGATGTTGATGCTGTTGTTTTTGTAATTCGTGCTGTTTTCGTTTTTCCTCTTCTTCTTCCTTCTGCTGTTCGGCCTTTTTCTTCTTTTCTTCTTCATCTTTTTTAGCTTGCTGGCGTTCCTTTTTTCTTTTCTTTTTACTTTTCTTCGATTTGTTGGCTGTTTCAGCTGCCATTTCTTCCTCTTCCAGTTCCGCAAGTAGCGCTGCGGCTGCTGCATCTGCTTCGAGTTGTTTGACTCTAAATTTTTCCAAGGGTGTTGTCCTATCGGCACCACCACTCGAATCTTTTTTACTATTATTAGATGCTCCTCCCATGGAGGATAATGATGATTGTGAATGATGACCGCCACCACCACCTGCTGCACCACACCCTCCCTTGGAAGCGGCGGCAGCCGCTGCAGCTGCTTGCAGTACAGCTCCAACATCATTACCACCAGTACCACCTCCACTATCGGTTTGCATATCTTCGTCATCACTGTGATGATGATAATGGTTCTCCTCATGATCGTCTGCGTGTATAATATCATCTCTACTACTACTACCTCCAACCCCGCTACCACTTCCAGAACCACCACCACCACTTCCTCGGTTCTGTGCTCCCGATTGTTTGAATGCCTTGTAAATGGATTTTAAACGCAAATGTACCAGCTGCTCAACTCTTTTGGATGGACGATGACCACATCTTACACAAGGATCCTTGGTACCAGATGCCAAACAAACAAGGCAGTACGATAATTTACAGGTATCACATTCCACGGCAAACTTGGCATCTCTTGCACAGAGTACAATACCACATCTGAGAGAGAAAAACAACAAAACACGCAAGTAAATAAGGAAGGCGAGGGGCGTGTGAGTGCGGCTGTCTGTCGAGCAACTAATAAAGCAATACCAAAGAGAACGATCCAAGAGGCAACACTGTAACTTACCGTCCACAGGCTGTAGCGCACTCTTCACATAATCCACCACCACAAAATTTACAACTTAGCAGTGTGCTACAGGACGCACACACCACTTCGGAGCAATCATCACATTGATCCATTTCATCGCATCCCCGACAGTAGAATGCATCGCATCGATCACAGACTCGAATTTCGTGATTGGCTTGAAACTCATGGCACCAATGGCAATTGTTGCAAATGTACGAATGGCACTCATCACATGAAACTTGAATCGGCCCATCCTTATGGCAGTGCAGACATCCTCCTCCTCCATTGAGGAGGGAATTGCTGTTGGAGTTGCTGTTGATATTGTCGTCACCACTGTGGTGACTGCTATTAATGCTGGTACTCGTCTGTTGCTGCGGTCCCTGAACTCCTCCTCCGGAATGATGATTATTTATTGTATCTTCTTGCGTGAGAGTTGTTCCTGTCACTGTGAATTCCGCCACAACGTCATTGTCTTCTTTCGAAATAGCAGCCGCTATCCGAGCAGCCGTTGTGGCCGTCTCGGCCAAGGTCGTTGTGGCCTTGGCTTTGCTATGGGGGCGTCGAGGAGGAATTTTGGCGTGTATATTATATTTCAAACGTTTGTTGTTGGTGATTCAAGCAGCTTGTTGCAATTCTATGAACTAGACTAGCTGCCACGAGAGTATCGTGTCGTACACGATTGGTATCCTCTGTCTTTTTGCTGCTATTTAGTATTAACTGTTGCTCGATTGATTCTATTATGATGTATGCTTTCCATGCAATCCAGACCCTCGTCCAAGAGCAGCACAACTTTGGCCTTGAGTCGACCACTTCTCCAGCTCTCTCTAGTAGAGGCGGCTAGAGACTCTAACTACTTCTACTAGTAGAGAGAAACCCTCTCTAGAAACTTAAGCATGCAGCTACAGATAAAGTTGCCCTCGCTCGCTCCTCTTGCTTTGCTGGTGGGTTTTTGAACTTGACTCTCTCTCTAGTCTAGAAATAGAGGACTATGTACGAGATATGATACCAAGTATCGTAGGTACTACCGGTACCGTACCTGGTACAGGTCCATAGGACCATACCGGTAGTTTGCATTAGGTTTAGAGGACACAGACGCCACATACCTGGTACACTACCGGTACCAGTACGTCCTAGTTTCTCTCTCTCTAGAGAGAGAGGACGGACATGCAAGGATGAGGAGAAGAAGGGTAATCACCACGACGGCGGGGAGACCAGTCAGCGCCATTATCACTCAACCGCGCATTTGCTCCCTCGCCACACCAGCCACACTCTCTCACAGACATCCAGCATCCCGCACGCACGCAGAGAACGCAACGGTGCGATGCATACCTGTCCTACTCCAGTAGCTTTATCCACAGACAGTACCTGGTAGGACCTACCAGGGTACCAGGTACAGGCATTTGATAATGAGAAACACTGTACTTTTTTTTCTATGTCATATAAATTCTCTTCGTTCGCGACGACCAATATATATTATTTATCGGACAAATTCGTAAATTCAATTTTATACCATATCTACCCAAAGAAAAGACCAAACAAGTCCTGTACCTGGTACAGTACTGTACTACAGTGTAATTATTTTCAAAAGCAATAAGGCGTTCTCTTCTATATGGGCACGTGGCTCAAAAAATTCTCACAAACCTATGTCGATAATAATGTACAGTATTGATTCATATGAAAGAATATGATTATTTTTGTAAATAGGTAGAGAAAGATGGTTTCCATTTTTAGACAGGTTTGCTCTTCACATGGTTTCACTAAAGCTGTTTTCAAGAATACTGTTTTACAAGTGTTGGGCATATACCAAAGACATTATTATCCTTCTGAAAACATTCAGCATAGGAATAATTCACATATATAGTATGCCATGAACTTGCACTATCTACCAGCAGGTATACCTGGTAGATCCTATTTTATCATATAATATTAGATGAGACGAATAATGACCATAGCACTTTCAAGAGTGAATTATTACCAATATTTACTGTATAAAAACATAATACAGGTCTGATGTATCAGAGGTACAGTACGGTGCTACGGGCGATGTTGGATGAGTTCAGTTTGAATTTTTGATTATGATCGATCAGTCCCGTGTCTAATTTTTAGTCTGTGTGTGTTGCTGTTGCCGCCAAGCGCGCCCTCCTCCGTTCCCATATTTCGAACATCGGACAATCCAGCGATTGCATTGGCAGTCTATTGGAAAATGTCGAAACAAGCCAATTTTAATTTTCATTATTTGATACTTGAAAAATATGTATATATGATAGTTTTTGCAACCTCAACGGTTACGATTTTCAAAGATGCATATACAAAAACGTGGACAATGATACAGAATCTCACTTTCGTACAAAACATAAATACCGATACTACCAGTACAAATACCTTCTTCTGTAACAGGTACCAGGTAGTCGTAGCATTTGTACCAGCAGGTTGCAACTTTGGTTAGGTACAAAATATACCAATGTCCGACGATTCGCAAAGTACTCTATAAGTATTGCGAATTACCAACGGATTCAGCGATGTATTTAGATTATTCATAGTTGTAGGTGTTATTACTGAGATCAAATGGTGATGTTTCTTCATATTCTGAGTGTTTTCCACAAAATTCTACACGAGAGCCGTGGATTGGGGGGAATAACACGAGGGGACCTCTCTCTCTAGAGACCATAGGGCTACTGTAGGACCTTGGACGTACCAGGTACCCCTGTAATAGGCATCTATCATTTTATACAAGGACACTCACTACCTGGTATCGCCCACCGCGCCGAAAGCAGTACAAGATAGTAAAGGCAAGGACTTCTTCCAAAATATTAGGTGTTGGCCATTGACCTTTACGCAAACTCATATCCATACTGTAGATGTCCAACTAAAGTCTCTTCCTTTTTAGTGATTCAATTCAAGAAAAAGGTAAACAATGTCGACACCTTCACGCAAGTTTGGGTTTCGACGAAATAATAGCAGATCAGGGAGCGGTGGCGTTGAAGAATCTTTGACTGCTTCTGATAATGCTGTTGACAATGCAGATGCAACTCCTGCGTCGGGGGAAAATCCAGAAGCATTTGTGATGGCACCTCCACAACGCGGAAGAAACATAACTTCAGGAATCTCTAGATTGTTCCGTCGTCCTTCGTCGAAGGAACCAAGCGAACGAATGCGTTCCATGGAAAGAAACGGTGCAGAGGCAACCTCGTCAAAGAACGCGAAAGCCGATGATATCGAAAAATCTTCTAAAGAACAATCGGCAACACAACCACCATTGCCTCCTCAGGGTGATATTGGGATTCCTAAAAGTAACTCACGATTATTTTACAGTTCCAATCTAGAAGATGATGACTCGGAAGATTCCTATGAATCTAGAGTCTCTCGTAGATCAATATCGGCATCATCTTACGCGGGAAGTGAGGTTGCGGAGGAAGAACCCCCCAAACCCATGATTCGTTACAGAGGTTTCAGTACATCGATTCGTAATCTTTTCTTGGATGAGCAACTCGTTTGTGCTGCCATTGGATGTTTTGGCTTGATTCTATCTCAACGGACAGAACATTTGTTAAACCTTCGAAATGAACGCAGGGGACTCAAACCTCGCTCCAGTGACCGTGAATTCTCTCGCCAGCCATCGCGTATCTTGTGGATTTCCTTGACCATCACGTTTGTTTTGATTTGCATAACTTACATGGTTTTTGGATTTGGTACTGGAGAAGGTAGTAGGTATGCCAGTAATTATGTCGATGGGTATGATTATGACATGGATGAAAATAATAACAACAACTACTACAACAACAATGATGACAACAACTACTTCAACGATGACTACAACAATGACGATTACAATAATGATGATGGCAACAACGACAACAACGACGACTACAATAATGATGATGGCAACAACTACAACAACGTCGACGACAACTACAACAATGATGACAACAACGACGATCAAAATAACGGGCGTCGCGCTAATATGATGGAAGATTCGAATGCACTTCTGACAATTCCTATAAAACATTCAATCAACGGAATTTTCAAAATTCGTGATTACCAGGAAAACATCTGGGAACCTGTAGCAGGATTCATCAAGGATGAATGGTTCCGTGAGAATAATACATCTACTAATCATTCTCAAAATATGAGAGATCTTGACCAGAATGGCTGGGACGACTGGTACACCAACGATTATGAAGACGCTGGCTATGACGTTGTTGAAGAGCAACAACCTCAAGAAAGTTTTAGTATTGATTCATCTATCCGTGGTTTCTTGTGTATCATGTTTATCATCCTCCTTGGTGTGCTGGGACGGAGAAGAAGGATGAGGGCCAGATATGCTCTACTGCGTGCACGTGCCCATGAGGATCATCTTTACTATGCATCTCTAGAAGCCAATAGAGGCCATCGAATGAAATACAAGTATACTCGAGAAAACCAGTACGAAGGGGCTTGCAGTCATACACTCTGTGGCTGCTATCCCGTGGACCCTCCTTTAGATGAAGAAGAAAAGCAGCAGCTGCAAGAAGCTGAAGGGCTATACACGAAGAAACGAAAAAATGGTGATTGTCTCTCACGATTGTTTAGTTGTTTTATGGCTTCTTGTTGTGGTCTCATCTGCAAGTGCTGGTTTCAGTGTATGTCTGTGTGCGCTTTGGCACAAGAAGCGCGTGAAATTAGATTGCTCTTACCGCCTCGTCTACAACGCATCGACTTTATCACGCACCAACCATTTCACGAGTACCAGAAAGATGTAAATGACCTACGTAGAGGTTGGATGGGAAAAGATAGAGCCAAAGGAGGTATCATGCCTCATATTTACGCTCTCAGTCGGCTCAGTCGATACATTATTATGTTCTTTACAGTTGGCACGGCGTCACTTATCTTGACTCTCATTCTAAACCCTCGAGCAGCGTTCTCATGGGATGATGCCGTAGTTCTCATCGCAACTTTCTTACAAAGCTTTGTTGTGCTGTACGTGGTTCACTGGATTTTTCACAAGAGCGATTTAAGTTTCGACGGAGTCACCAAATTTTTTGCCGCGGGATTTATTATTGCAGCTCCGGCATCCTTCGTTTTTGAAGGATTTTTAGTTAACCTCATTCTTTTTCTAGTATATGCGGTGTACGCCATTGTTGAACTAATTAAGGGTGATGTCTTTGTGGATTGGGTGGTAAACAACTACCGTATCATTTGGATACTCGGGGAATTCTTTAATGCATACGTTGTAGCTGCCGTCACAGAAGAAGTCTGCAAATACTTTACTTTTCGCTCTGTCGAACATCCAGACTTGATATTTTTAACAGGTCTTGATCGCAAGTCTCACGAGGACTATGCTGTTCGCGGAGGTGACACGAATTACGAATTTGGAAGTCACCAAGTAAGCCACTTCAACCAGAGGGTGAATTCATTTGCTTCGTCATCAGTATATTCTACCAAATCCAGAAGTACGCATTCTCGATCAGAGTTTGAGATCGAACGAACAGCAACGATCGAGGAATTTTATGAAGATGACGCGGATGTCAGAAGCTACCGACAGAAGGCAGCTGCTATAACTACTGGTATGATCAGTGCTGCAATTGGTCTTGCTTGTGCTGAAAATTTTCTCTACGTATTCTTACTTGGGGGGGTTGCTGGTTCGAATAATGGCGATAATGACGATCGGGGAGGTGGTAGCAATATTCGTGAGGAATGGATAATCTTGTTGTTTAGATCTGTTTTCCCAGTCCATGCTCTTGCGGCAGCTATGCAAAGTATCAACATGATTCGCAAGTTTGTTGAATGTACAACTGATACTAACAACCATAATATTGGTGTAGGAAGAATCATTCTTCCGGCTGTGATACTTCACGGCACATTTGATGCAATTTTGCTTGGAGTCAACGTATACATAGAATCTGCTTGGGACAAATATTTGGAGGAAAACCAAGGCAACATTGGAGAAGGTCAACCATACAACACCATTCTTGTCAATGTGCTTGCATGGCTGAGCATACTGTTCGTCATGTGCAGTGGGATCTTCTGGTATATTAATGAACATAAAAGCCAGCAAGTTCGTCTCCACGTCATGGAAGACGAAGAAAAAGCACGTACTGGCGCAAGTAAGCAGTATACTAATCCGAGCGTTCCAAGTGAAGGGCTTCCTAAACTTGAGATCGTTTGAGCATTCAGCAATTACCAATGCTGGTTTAATTATATGGATTTGTGATGTCTTTTATGTAAATTTCACCTAAGACGTATATTAAAAAATCGTCATGCTACAATGGATGCCTTTTTTTTCTCATTGAAACCTTGAAATATGTTGGTTGAATTCTATCTAGTTTTGTGATCCACTTCAGATCGAGTCTACTAATGCGTAAAACCCATTTCATCCAAGCAGCTGCGATCATTGTCATGTAGGTCCTATGTTGCTTGTGTAATTTCTAAATAAATAATTATAAACACACATCAATTGAAGCCCCCATACGAAACATATTAGTAATATGCAATATGTATAAATATATTTTTACTGGTTTCGCTTCTTGGCTTTTTTAAAATTTTTCTATTTTTGTACATCAGTTCATTTTTTGCTGTTTTTGTTCAAACTTCTTGTAACATACCGTTGCCACGGGAGTCATGACAGACTGTGCTTCCGTGCGTTTTACAGGTACCGGTATTAATAGGACCAGAGGATGAAAATAAGAAGATACAGCGCTCAAAAGACAGACGACACGTCGTGTCTTCACAACATCCCATCCACATATATGTCCCACGTACAAAGGCTACGCAGTTACAGAGAACTCAGGTTCCAAACTAAATCTACTACAACACTTTATGTCGTAAACACTAACGTTCATTAGACATTTCATCCAAGATACAGCCTCCGTACTCACTCACAACATCAATTTTTTTGTTTGTGTTGTGACAAGCATTCTCGATCTCTGCATCAGCATGCGGTTCAAAGGACCTTGAGAGCGACGAAGAACTTTCACAATCTTACTTGTAACAACCACACAAAGCGAAAGGATACAATGACGAAAATGGTTGGAACGATCGAGAGCTTATTGGCAATCTTATTTATATTTCAATTGTGTCGATGTAATGCGTTTTCCTCTTATTCCACTGGAGTGGGGAAAAACTCGCGACAGAGAAATTGGTTGGAAACGAAAGTACGAATGACTCATTCTGAATCATCCTCGGGAAATCATATTGGCCGACGAGAAGCCATGATTGTAGGAGGAAGCTTTTTTTCTGGTCTCGTGTTTAACAAGCATAAAGCCAATGCTGCTATTACTGACGAACGGGGATCCTTTGGAGTAGCTGATTTAGACGATTCGTATGGGGCGTTTGCCGCTTCTCCCGAAACCAACAAGAGACGCACAGTTCCAGATGACGAGGTACGTTGCTTAGATACCGGAAGCAAGAAATTTAAAGAAAGAATATTTTTATCAGCATAAGTTTGACTAATTTTACTACTTCACTAAATCCACAGATATCTATAGTCATATCCAGAGAAGAAATGGCCCAGAATGGATTAGGTATTCAACTTGGAATGGTAGAGTTTCGTACAAATTCTCGGGTGGTTGTAAAGTCTGTGCGACCTAACTCTCTTGCCTCTCGTCTAGGAATCCAAGAAAGTTGGGTTCTCGTTTCTGTTGATGGTCAAAGCGCAGAAAGAACAAATGCAGAGGGTGTTACTATAATGTTAAAACGGGCTCAGGGTGATACGATCGAACTAAAATTTAGGGATCCCGATTTGTTTCGACAAAGGTTGATTTCGGGCGACATTCAGAATGGCGTTACAACACAAGTAGCACCCGCGGGAGATACTACACAGCGTAATGCAGATGGTTCTGTAAAGATGGGAAGAGTTGAAACGGAACAAGAGGAACAACAGTTGACAGTCTCACAATTAGTTGCTCCCAAATTGTGTAGACGTGGAGCTACAACAGATGATTTGCTAGAAATTTCTTACATTGGAAAAGTTGTTGATACAGATCAAATATTCGATGGAAGTGCTATCATGATTGATGGAAGGGCCGTTCAGGGACGAGGAAATGATATATCTCTCTTTTTTGTATTGGGAAAACAACCGTTTGGGCAATTTCCACCTGGATGGGATGTTGGTCTTGAGGGAATGTGTGTCGGAGAGCGTAGACGACTCATTATTCCACCAGTTTTGGCTTATGGAGAAAAAGGAGTTCCCCGGAGAGGAATTCCACCTAATGCGACGCTACAGTACGATATTTCTCTTGTATCTATTAATGGTCTGGCGACGCCTCAGTAGGTAGAATGAAACTTGGAC
>WKLE02002041.1:655-30082 GCA_014885115.2 Asterionellopsis glacialis | reverse complement strand
ACTTAGTGGATGTCACAATGATGTCTTGAACATGGTGGAATACTTGAAGGATGTCTGGGGATTTGAAGACGAAAACATTACCATACTTTTAGATGATGGTGAACATACCAACCCTTCACGTGATAACATTTTAAATGCCTATCGTCGTCTCGTAGCAGAAAGTCAACCCGGTGATGCTGTCTACTGCCATTATTCTGGTAAGTTTTATTCGAACTTTGTCTTTTGCTGTTCTTGTCAGTCTGGTTCTTGCTATGCCGGGCAATTCTTGAAATGCTCTACAACATCTGGTTGTCTCTCTCATGCTCCTCTCTCGCCTAACTACTACTCTACTATTTGATTTATCATTTTAGGTCATGGTGGTCGTCTCCGCGATGATGATGGCGATGAAAAGGATGGGTACGATGAAACCTTGGTACCTGTAGATTATCAACAAGCTGGACAAATTCGTGATGATGATTTGTATTCTATCTTGGTGGGTCCCATGAAGGCAGGTGTTGTCTTGACCTGTGTCATGGATTGTTGTCATTCAGGTACCGTCTTGGATTTACCCTATGCCTTTATCGCGGACGGAGAACACGAAGAAATGGAATTAAAACCAGACTTTGATATGGCCAAACTCATACAATTAGCACAATTGTTAGCAGCTGCCTCCAATGGTGATCCAATGGCGTTGGTACAGGCATGTTGTAATATTTTGTAAAGAGATTTACTACGACTACACCAAAGTAAAAAGAAGAAGGAATGATAATGGTGGGTACACGGTGTTATGAGGAGAAAAAATGGGTTGTTGATGTGTGTTTAAAAAGCAAGAGGTTGGGTGAAGTAAAAGTTATTCACCTATATAGAGGGATAATTGATCTTGACATTAATATTGAAAAAAAAAGTGGTGAAGGAAATCATGTATTTGTTTGTGTGTTTGTGTAGAAGTGGAGAGAAAAATAAAAAGAGAAAAAGTCGTTGTCACAAGGACAAGAAAGAAAAACAAGGAGGAACCAAAAGGTCAGGTTCGACTTGCTAGCAATAATTCTAGTAATTATGCTTGGTGCGACAGATTTTCCTGTTTTCGGTTTTGCGTCATTTTTGTTTCAAAGTACTCGCATGTCCGCTTCTAAATGTACAAGTTATGTCTGTTCATCTCTTTCACATCTCTAATCAAAAGCACAAGTTTACGCATAGCGTAGTTGGCAGCATTTGACTGCAGTATCGACAAATTCATACCTTAACCACATGAAAAGTCTGCATGCTGCAGTGTAAATGGACAGATGTGAGGACTTCGTCTGTCATTTTGTATATCAAAAAAAGTTTTAAACATGATTGACAGACTAACGTGAATATTTTAGTATAAATTAAATCTTTACAAATATCTCTCCACATTCTTGCTTTGCTGCTTTGTGTATACAGGCAGCTAATCATGTTTTCCCTATCCTGACGATCTCCCAGCCGACGTTAGCCCTGTGCTAAAACCCCTATTCACAATGAGGGTCCTAGAACATCCTCACCTTCGGAGCTTTGGTACCCTTCGTCGAGGGGGCGCTGCTACCTGCTGGTGCGCTAGTGGTTTGGGGTCCCTTGGTAGAACCATCCTTGAGCATCCTCGCCTTCGTCACGGAGCTATCTTCAAATAAAACTGCCATACAGGGATGAAGTTACGATGGTTCACGCCAAAAATAAACAAATTTGTTGTTAGACGAAAGGATGGTCCATGGTAGACAGTTCAAAAATGCAATTGTACGACCTAAATGATTAGGCATAATGTTCGCCGAAGAAACAAGCAGCTTCTACCAAGTCACTCTCCCCAAGGAAAAAAAGGCAAACAAAGGATTGCAAACATGGATATTACATCAAGAAAACAAATCTTTTTACCCATTACTCACTTGTGTCTTCTTGAGCAGTTCCTGCTGCCATGACGGAAAGAAAAGCAACAAGTAGAGCTTTAGTAGAGAACTTCATTGTTACAGTATGTTCAAGATTGGAAGATGCTTTGCAATTCTTGTATTTCAAGAAAATATGAGAAATGAAAGGTGGACTGAGGAGAAATGGAAAATTCCGAGTTGATGAGATATTGTCATTGAAGGCAAAGACGACCCGCCAAAATTTCACACTAACAACACAAAGTATTTGTATTTTCTATTGTTCATCCCTCAACGGTAGGTCTGATTAAAAACACCACATAATTTTACATTTCCGAAAAATCTGGAATTTTATATGGATGAGAGTACGAAGTTCCATTAGTTTTTATAAACACGACTACCTTCATTTTATAAAATTACTCGAGTTTTTTCACGACTGCATTTATCTTTTAATTGCTACTGACTGGACTAACTGGGCTG
This sequence comes from Asterionellopsis glacialis, assembly GCA_014885115.2. Classification (NCBI taxonomy): domain Eukaryota; phylum Bacillariophyta; class Plagiogrammaphyceae; order Rhaphoneidales; family Asterionellopsidaceae; genus Asterionellopsis; species Asterionellopsis glacialis. The sequence continues at coordinate 27,752 of WKLE02002041.1, read as the reverse complement.
ACTGACTGTGCTAACTATGAAAATTTTTACCAATGCATCCATGTATCAATAGACAATCACAATATCGGTACATGGACTAGCTAGGCGGGATCTTATTTAATTTTTGTCACTTTTGTACCTGGTAACTCCTTTTTTCTACCTCATCCACATGCTAGCCTCAATATTGAAATATAGTCTCTACAGTAGTAACAAATGATGTTTCGTTTGGACAGTCAATGAAATTGGAGTATCAAGGGTATGTACCACTAGAATTCCAATGTAGTAACTTTCCCCATGTACTCGTAGTAATTCTTTTATCGTGGATTACTGTGTTGACGCGAAGGGAGAGTACATTTTTTAGATTTATATTGGGACAGAGGGCGTATAATGAAGTTGTGTAACCATGGACAATGCTCTTACTTTTTCTAAAATGAATGCAAGCTTGGCAGATTTACCCGATTGGAATTCCTTACTATAGCAAGCCATAATATTATTTAACATTCTTGGCAAAACTTCTGTCGCTGTCAACGGTCGGATAAATTCATCTCTCCATGGATGCCCATACGATGCTGGAATAGATTAGCACTCTTCAAGTGCGAGTATTTGTCCACCATTGAACACATCAACAAATTTAGGAATGGACTCATTTTCTGTTTCCTCAACTTGATCTTCCATTCAACTACTTCAACGACTAATGGGTTTCATTTATTTGAAAGTATTCGATACGGCTCTCTTGCATCCTCAAGAAGGGATTCGTGGGCAGGCGAAAGAATATTACTGATAATTCCAGCAAGTTCTAGAAGCTCCCATTGATGGTGTGTATCTTCTGTGCACTTTCAGTAGAAGAGGTAAAAGATGACGGTGGTTTTCATTTTAGTGCTGCAGTTGAATCTCCATTTTACTAAAGTGCAGGCGGCATAGTGCTTGCAAAGATTGTTTTCCTATTATTTGTTATTAGCTGAAGTATCTGGACTATCGTGCTATCTTCTTGAGTTGTCCGTAGTATCAAATCAATCTTCAATACCAATTTCTTAGTCCAATGACACCTAATTATACAGGAATGACCTTTTTAGTAGATTGCATAACGGTGTTCAAACCAAAATTATAACCAAGCATGGTACGTTGTCGGCATCATACAGAGAGTCTCCGGTGCTGTAGCTTCTTCAAGGAGTTTCCTCACTTTCATGTCTATTGCATCGCGGCCAAGGCCCCCGTTTTCCTTTTTCTTATTTGGTTTGCAAGCAGAAATGCGAGCCTGCACAAGGGAAACGTTCTTATTGACCCTATCAGCTAACTGTTTTTCGAGCTCCTGGGTTTTCGTGTCACTCTTCGCCATTGATTTTGACGTATACCATGAAACGATGTCGTCACGCAATATCAATCGTAATATCGATCCGACTTCTTCTCTCTGGTCGTTCACACAGGCTGCAATTGTAGCCATCGAAGGGGTGAACCGACCTTCAAGGAGGTGATTTCCGATCAGATTTTTGATGTTGGGTGTCATCCTAAAAGGAAGGTCGTTGCCTTCCAGAAAACCTAAAATATTGGATGTCCAGAGCAAAGGAATTTTGAGTGCGTTCGCATTTGTGATTCGTTTATACAATTCAATGTGACTTCTTCTTACCTTGATTACTATACGCAAAACGAAAATCTGGTGCGAATACTTGACCGTTCTGTTGATCAAAAACAAATCTCGATGGGTTCCTCTCGACAACACAGAACACATATTGAAAAAATGAGTTTGCTGCTAACTGCCCAGCAAATGAGCGACGAAAGTGAAAAAGGCCCTCTGGGCCGTCCAATGCAAGATGCATATGCTTTAATAACATGTGGCCGTCAACCATGTTTTCGCAAATGTTTTTGAAAACCTCTAGCTTTGCGGCTCTCTCCGCCTTTTTCTTTTCCGGGCCTTCCAGTGCGGAGTAATCTCGCTGTTCTAGATGCTCGTTTACAGCTTGCTGAAAGTAGTTTGCAATACCGTCGTACATTTTCCCCTCCCTCTCACAGACACGTCTGTACGCGTCATCCAAAGAGAGTCTTGAATCTTTTTCAGCCGTCATTCGAAGACGTTGTGCTATAGGAATTACAGCAGTCGGCTGCACTGATAGGTAATTTCTTGAGCTTAAAACGCCTTTCCTAAGCAGTTTATCGACGATATATTGAAGTTGCGAAGTCCGTTCATCCGTTCTTGTCCAGTACGGTATAGCAAATTGCAATAGGAAGCGGTAAGTTTTACCATCGCTACCAATCATGCCTATTCGCCTCACTAAATGTTCATTTCTGCGGAGCACGGTAAGCTTGGATTCGAATCGAAGTAACTTCGCGTGAAGTTCTGGATTTGGTTTGGAATCCAGACAATTTGTTCTGTTCGGTACATACTGGCCCGGAATCTCTATGGCAGCAGAACCTCCTCCGTAGTGGCCACCGACTCCTTCTCTTGATGCAGCATTTGCAACTGCCAAAGCAGCAGAAGCTGCAGCTGTTGTTGCATCTGAAGATGCAGAGGGTGGATTAAGACCATCTTCAGTGTCACGTGTCCGTTCACGATCAAGAGATGGCGAATCGGACTGACGAGGATCACATGAACCCGCCCAAAGGTCTGGCGCTTCGTTGGAGAAAAGAGCAAGAGTTGGCGAACACTCGATCAATGGAAGAGCCGCTGGCGTTGCTGACACTTGCGCTTCCAGGCGCTCCTTCCATTTTTTCAAGCGAGACAGAAAGTCTTCAAGACTGAGTTTGGGTAGCGTTTCCGAGTTGTCCTTCGATCCAGATATACCAAGCGAAAAGTCGGACTCAAATGCTGCCTTATATTTCCGCTTAAATTCGTCTGTCTTTTTTGCTCTTTCATCTCTTCTTCTCGATGCGGTGTCAGCCGGGGATGCGCTGAAAAACTTAGTTGAAATCCGACCAAGAGTTTTTGATACCGAAGCGAGAATAGTATTTTCTTCATCTTCGCTGTGTTTGTCAGTATGTTTATGATGATTTATCTGTGACTCGGCACGGTCAAGAAGTGCAGTTATAGTTGCCAAAAGCTCTTCTTCGTATGACGGACGAAACCTGACGATGAGTTCCTCTAGAATGGCTTCCAGAGAAGTCCAAAGCGTTGGGTGTGCCCTTCGCAAAGAGGACATGAGCTCTTCGGCATGAGTAACAGATCCTTGATGACTTGAAGAGGATGGTGCACCCCGAGAACGGTCAACATCTCGTCTCTCGAGGTAGAAGGCTCTTAGTGCAAAGTATAATGCCTGCGGGTAAGACTTAACAAGACCGGTAAGAATGGCTTTTGCGGCACGGCCCTCGATGCGGCAAAGGCTCGTTAGCAGTTGTGGGATCCATGGGAGCCACACCCATGAAGGTAACGATGCCCCGCGTGCCTCAAGCGTCTGGCAAAGAACTCCAGGTGAGGAGCCGTCCTTGATGAGCATCCATAGGCACTTTGGTAGATGCATCCTTGACCATTCGTTCGAGTCGCAGCGCACCGCCTCAATATAACAACCCATTGCCTGTGCCAAGTACTGCGCAACTTTTTTGGCAGCTGCTGCCGCACTCTGGAGAAGCAAGGGACAACACGAAAAGTTGAGGTTCTGATTTCGATATAAAGGAATTATTGCATTGAAAACGACTTACCGCGCCTGATTCGGTGCCTGTTGTAGCCTGATGTTCACGTTGTTTTTCAGTAATATCACCAAGTGAAGAACAGAGTCCACCCCAGCTTATCCAGCTTCTAGCGTAAGAAGGGCATATTTGCACGGAGTGACAATATGCCTGATTGGCTTTTGACCGAGCGCTAAGAGACGCTAGAAATACAGCCTTTAATCGGAAAAGCTCACTTTTCTGGGATGCATCGAAAAACGATAAATTGGTCGTGTTCACCAGATTAAGTCCTCCTGATCTCTCCAACTCGGATTCCGGGTTGTCGTAAACAAGGATTTGTTCTCTCAGTTTTGAAAATGCATCGGAGACATCCATGGCGCAGTCAGTCAACTTGCTTAGAGAGAGAAGAGCGACCTTTACAGCACAAAAGCGAAAGAGAAAGGGTCAGATAAATAAAATTCATAGGTCGTTACCTCGGAGACTGTGCTACTAACCTCTCTCATGCCCTGCTTTCTTGCTGTCTTGGACATTCGAATAGCTGTCCACGGACGATCATGAAGGCTGGCGAGCGCGTTTGGGTCGCTCCAGTGAAAGTTAGAAGTTATGGCTGTGAACATATGGGAGCGCCACAGAAAGAGGTCGTCCCAAACAGAAATATTTTCGAATTCATTTGGCAACCTGTAACGCCAAGCACTGCCAATCGCAAAATGTGATATTGTTAGCAATACGAGCTTGTGCAAGACCAGAAAACAAATAAATTTTGCAATACTAACCTCAGCAAGTTTTTGAGATCAGGCAATGTTCGCCCACTGGAATGATTACTAGTTTCGACCATAATTTGGCCAGACTCCCTAAGTTCAACCAGCCGATGAAACAGTTGAAGTAAAGAAACATGAACAGTGCTTCCACACGAAATTTTTGGTAGAAGTTGCCACCTGTGCAAGCAAAGTTGAGCGGTCTGCGCGTGCAAATTTTCGACATCACTCAATTTCCCGTCAACAATCGCAAGGAAAATTTCGCTCAGTTTGATGGTAGGGTCCCCAGCTTCTATCGATGCAACAAGTGAAGGCGCCGCGCATAGACCCTTGACTTTCTCCCAGTTCTGCGACTTCCACGCAGTTTCCAACATCAGACGAGGGCTGGCGGTTGAGTTGGCATAGTCTGCAACCACTTGCCACTGGCACATTTCCTTCTGAAGTTCGATCCACCTATCTTCCCATAGACTCATTTCGTTTTCGGAGGGATGAAAGGAAGCAGGTGCACCAGTGTTGCTGTCGACAAGTTCGATGAGGCCGCTATAAGCTTCTAAAGCTTCTTTAACCATACCATGCATGTCAAGTGAAATCGCCCACTTACTCTCTGGAAGTTGGCATGATTTACAAGAAAGTGCTAACCATAGGTTACCTTCACCGAGTTGCCAATAACAATGTCGAATACCAGACAGATAAGTCCGTGTCAATTCTTGAATCTGGTCATTAGTCGTAGAAATCATCGATACCATAGTATGCTGGTGTTCCAGGATAGAAATAACCTCGTGCCAGCAATTGTAATTCTCGGCAACAGATAAAAGAAGATTCGTATCAAGAGCAGGCATCGGGCGGAGATCAGCGATTGATTTTAGGAAAGCTCTTACAGCATTTGTGCTCACGGATGTGTCTTCATGCCTTGCTAAAGAATTAATTGTGGAAGACAACCGGGGTTGCTTAAAAAATTGCGAATGAAAAGGGCGAGAAAGTAGTGATTCCATTGCTGGGACAAGTTTGGAACGTATGCTATCATCGGGGAGACAGCTCCATGCTGATGACAGTAGTTTGTCAAATAAGGTCTGGCACAGCACAGGGTCACCATGCGCAAGAACCTTCATTGCTGAAAGGCATCTACCCAAAGGTGCGGCCTTTACTTCTGCAATTCGCTGGAGGAAAGCGGCGTGACTCTCCGCAATGTCTGTAGTTTCGACACATATTCTTATTAGTTCCATTCCGCTTGCTGGCGGGGGCAACCAAGTGGGAGTATGGCCGTGACGTTCAAAAACAAGTAATTCCTTTGACGCAAGGCGTACTTTACGGCTTGGCTGGCAGCTCGCTAGTAGCAGCTCTACAAAAACGAGGATCCAGAGTCTACCTCCGAGACCTTCATAGTCACTGTGAAGAAGTTGCCACAACACATCTAATGGAGAGCGCCCAGGGACTCCCATATCGACTAACCCATCTATTTCAGAACGCACGGATCCATCGCCGAAATTGGTAAAGGATTTCTTCATGAGGGAATAGTCCTTACTTTGCGTGCCGTAAAGGCACAGAAGCCTTGATCTAATTAAGGGGTTAGCACACAACAAACAAGCAACTAGCGATCGCCCTAAAAGCATATCATCGCTGTCACATGCCTTTGTCTCCCTCTTACCTGTTGTGCCGGTGTTTTCCGTCGACATTGAATCTCCTTTGTGGCTTTCAGAGAAAGACGATCCACTTAGTTTGTCGTTCTTGCTATTATGAATTGCAAGAACTACGCACGCAACAAGATCGGCAAGAGGCTGTGCTGACACGTCTGACAACCCATTAAAGTCAAATGAAGCGATTTTCCACAGAAAACTGTTACGCTCTTTTAATGTCATTGGTCCATCGCATCCGTGTGCGACCAACCATCTACCAACGATACCTATAGCCGTCATAAGAATCTGAAGATTATCACTCATATCAATGATATTCCCAAGGACGTGTAAGAATTTTCTTCGTCGATCTGAAAATGTGAAGGGTACGGAGCTATTCCCAAGAAGGCGCAGGCACGTCACAAGACTCTTTAAGTCTGCGTCTAATTCGCAAATTTCACAAGAGCGCTGGCCATCATTGACTACAGCTGGCTTTGAGTTGCCACTAACGACAATTTGTGCGTTCTCATCTGAACACGCTTCTTCCATTATTCCAGCGATTGGAGTAGCGTGCATGTGTTGAAATCCTAAGGATCCCATCTTTTGCGAAGACGAGGAAACGTGTCGTTGACTTGAAGTTGCTTCTTGGATGTGCACCTTTGTCAACGAATCGACGAGAGAGACCATACTACTTGAAAACATTTCAACGAAGTTTGGTCTTAACTTGCAGATTTCTTCAATAATTTCTACAGAAAAATGAGCCAAGCACATATCTCCATTACCCATCTCATCGGATTGAGAAGGTTGTCGATGCTTATCGTCTTGTCTAACATTTTCTTGCGTCCCGCCGTCCGTAGATCCACCCTTCGCCCATTTTGGATTAGCCCCGTCGATGATGAATTTTTCTATGTAAACTGCTACATGTGACATAATACCAAAGTTGTTTGCACGTCTTTGATTATTTGCAGAGAGCGAAACGAGAAACGATTTTAATTTTTGCCGAAAAGGTTCCCCGTTTAAACCACTCGCGCGAGTGAAGCAACGGCCAAGAATTGCATTCACCTTGGAGGCATTATCCTCTAGAAATGCGTTACTAGGAGACTCCTTTGCAATGATAATGAATATGTCCAAACAAGCTGAAAGGAGTGCCAATGACACTTGCCTTGGATCGGCTTTCTGTTTAGAGCTTGCTGTTGAGTTGGTATTACTTTTCGACGAAGAAGACTTACTTCCTTTTCCTCCAGACTTTCCTCCTCCTGACTTGGTTTTGCTTTTTTCCTTCCCCTTTTTCTCTGACTGATCTTGTTTTGATTCATTTTTTTTCACCGATATAGCCGCAGTCTCTGCCAAGCACATTGAAACCACTTTTTCGAAATAAACAGCTCGTATAGTGCAGTGTCTCCACTTAGCCATAATCTTCCTCAGAAGATTCGAAGTCTTTTCGTTGAGATTTTTTTGATCTGATTCAACTTTCGAATCACCGATAAGCAGTTTCAAACGTACTATGAAATTTGCTAGGGTGTCAATCTTAACAAAGAAAGCAGACAACAAGTGTTTTTAAGGGATGCAGTCATGGGGGGAGGGGGGGGGTGGATAGAAGCAAACTTACCATGCTTTGATCCAGAAGAAAATACTCATTATTCTTTCCATCACTTGTGCTTCCCGACACACTATCTACAAGGGCGGGTTGGCCTTTATTGTTCTTCAATTTCTTTGAGGGACTGGAAATGTCGGTTTCTTCGGACACATTCCTCTTTCCCTTTTCAATGTTTTCACTTTTTTCTACGCTATCTCGTTCCTGTCGCTCTTCCCAGTGAAGTACAAGTTCTACTATCTCTAGTGTGAGAGCTCTATTTTCTTGAGGACAGTTTGGTAGAAGCCCTAACCGATGAACTGAATTAATCATGTGCCGTGCAAAACGGTTGCAATGGCTGTAGAAAATATCCGGGTGTCTGACTATTACGTGCCAGATGTGGGCTAATTGAGGCACAGAATTGCCTTCTTCGTAGATAATTTTGTTTGTGAGGTCAATGCTTCTTTTGTAATCATCACTGTTGAGCCTCTTTTTCAGGACAGGAACAAGAATTTCGAGAGCAGATCTGATAAGTTCTTTGCCCTCTGGCTGATGAGACCGAAGGAGTGCAACATAAACTTGCAGGGTTATCTTTGCGGGAGTATCAAATACAGATATAAAACGAGAAACATTCACGTACGCCCAGTTTTTACAATTAGCATGTTCGCTTTTGAGAAGACTCCAAGGAAACTTGATTAGATCGGTTTTATATGCTGCCATATCCTTCGATATGGTCTCGAGAAGTAGGGTTGATAGCTTCAACAACTCGATTTTGAGTCTCTCACCACAAGGCGTCGGATTCCCATCCCGGAACAGGACCTCTTTGATGAATTTGCGTATCATGGTGATGTCAAGAACGGCACTGTTTGTTTCCGCGGGATTTACTACATCACATTTTGATGGGGAGCTTTTGCCGCCAAGTTTTGGATTACCAGAAAGCATTGGGAGAACAAGTAGTTGAATACTCAAAGCTTTGGTTTCTTCGGACCCTTCTCCAGTCACCAATGCAAAGAAGCGTTGCATCAAATGCTTCTTTCTATCAACAGTCAAAACACTCGAGACTGTCTGCATCAAGAAGTGCTGAACAAAAGTGAAATCGGTCGTTGTTGGCTGAAGGAAAATTCGAATGAGCTCGAAAAGCACATCAACATCGCTTGGAAATGCTCGAGAATAATTGACAAGAAATGTCGCCAACATATGAGATTCACTGTGGAACCGAGGAGGCATTGACTCTTCGTGTTGCAATCGCAAGTGTCTTCCTTTTGAGCGCCAAAGCCATCGAAAAGCTCTCACAACATCATTGTGGTCGCGAAGATAGTTTGGGTCCTTTTCTACCAGCGTTTTCACTAACTTGAAGCCTTGATACTGCGATTCGAGAGTATCGATACTCATCGGTCGCGTGATTTGCGATCCTTCCGCGACATTTGAGTTCTTGGATGTGGACTGGGCGACTTGAGCTGCGTACCGCTGTTTTAAGTCGGCAACACTTTTTTTACCTCTCTCAAAAGCCCCCTGAGCAATCTGGTGCTTTCTTTTCGCATCTTCAACTGCTGCCTGAGACTCTGGGGTGGAAGCAGAAGCTGCGCTAGCAATCTTTACTTGTAGTGCTTCTTTTGTTGTAGTAGCTTCTTTTTGGAAAGCAAGAAGCTTTTTCTGTTTGTTCTCAATTTCTCTCTTCAACACTGCAATCTGGCTACTACCGCCAGACAGCATCTCGAAGGTAATTCCATGCATGGCGAGCACGTCTGCGGCACTCTTAGGAGGTGTTGCCGGTGATTTCGGTGCAGCCCCGTGCGATGCGCCACTAGATCCGGCCGTTTTCTCAGACCGAATTATCGCTAAAGGCCTTTCAAAACAGACGTTCAGTAGGTGGACAGAACATTGTCGTCCGCTAAGGTACTGCCGAAGAGCAATTGATTCATCGAACTGAACGATCGCCTGGAAGAGTTCACTGTATATTGGAATTCGAAGTCGAGAAAAGAAAAATCTTATTGTATGTTCGCAGTGCTTGTTCAAATATTTTGCTAGCGGAGGTCGATACGGTGAACTGACTTGGGTTGATTTAAATCGCGGAAAGGCAGCCTCTAACTTGATGGTTGTTTTTACAAGAGGTTCTACGAATTGTGACGCATGAGGGAGCAATGCAAACAATTCAATGATTGCCGCTGCGACAACCGGTTCATCTCCCTGCTTCCAAATCTGACGCGAAATAATTTTTTCCGGTTCCGTCCACTTCTGAAGGTGATCGAGCAGCTTTTCTCCAAGAGTCCGGTTGAACCACGTAGACAGTAGTGACAGTAGTCTAGACAAGCCACGCAAGAGTGGTACGGTAAGCCTCGTGTAATCTCGTAGATTCAATAAAACCGGCCGGATGCACGTTTGAAGTAATTCCTTTGGAAGACGCGACTGAGCTTTTGCACCTTCGGAACCCTCACGTGCCAAGATACTCAATGACAATACACCACGAAGCGCTTCATGTGCGGCAATAACCGCCTGATGGGGGTTCGAGACAAGCGATCGAAAAAGAAGACTGATGACATGTGGCCTTACATTACCTTCACAAGCATACAAGATCCGAATTAAATGTAAGACATGAAAGAGAACAATCGAATTTATCAATATCAAGGAGAACTTACCAATTGGCGTGCTTGAGTCTGCGTCGAAAAACTCGTCAGCATGGCGCCTAATTACGGCATTAAATAGTTTGAGCGCAGAAACCCGAAGCTGAACACCATAAGGTAGTTCCTCGGGAACGATGATAGCATAACCATCTGAATCCATGTTTAGAATGCACTCTTTCCTTAAAAAAGCGATCGATGCATGTGCGAGTGATGAGAGTTTCTTTGCATCTGAAGTGTCTTGATTCTGGGGCGTAATTGCGTATCCATTCTTGTCAACCGCAACACCTGCCAAATTTGAGTCAGACATCTCACCGTCGGCAATGGAGCACATTTTCAACAACTCGGAAAGGAAAGCAAGTAGATGCTGATCGGAGATAGGAATAATACCAGGAACTTGACCAATCATAAATGCTAATGCTTCTACAACACCAACTTGTTCGGGAAGAGGCAGCAAACGCAAGGACCTAGAAAAAAGGGCACGCTTTACTGCGGAGGCATGGCTCGACAAATGTTTTTTGACATCAGTCTCCACGGTCAGAGGCGCTCCACCCAGAACGAAATGTTGTATTCCAAACCGAACAGTAAATCTGGTACAACATCGCCGAACAAAACCTATGAGAACATTCAAAATATGTTGTAGTATGCATGGCAACTTCCACTTACCGCATGATTTGCCTCGGAGACGCCATTTCACTGAGCAGTAATTGAACTACCTCGGTATTGGGCAGTGCTCTTACAGTCGAGCTTTCTTGTTGATCACTCCCCTTTTCTACGATGGAAGGCTGTTGTTCCATTTCCCTGTCCCCTTTTTTGGACTCGACGTCCTGTGGGACTACCGAATCGCCCATTACCGTGCTGTTGTTCTCTTCTTGAACATTATCACCTTCTGTCTCCGCACGTTTGTTTGTTTCAATGGAATCTCCGACCCTCTGTTGTACTGGAGCCCTTGCTGTATCTAACCTGGGCGTCTTTTCAGCTTTTCCTTCTGCCGTCACCTTGTTTTCGTCGTTCGTCGATTTGTTGTAGCTCTGCTTTATCTTTGCTGTGCCGGTTTCTGACGATTCGCCTTTCTCCCGTGTGGTGAGCGCATCGTATATCAAAAATATATCATTCGTCATAGTCCAGCCCTCTGGGAAACCATAGAGAATAATGCAGACTCTCGTAAAGAATCGAAACGAAGTAACAGCGGCTGTGCCTACTTCTCTCGGGGCGCTTTTCACCGAGGCAACAGCAACATGCATTATCTCGGTTTCAAAGCGTCGACTCCAATCACTCCCAAGCCCCTCCATAAGTTGGCAGATACTATTGTACGCACCTATGCGGACATTCCAATGCCTAGACAAGCAAATATCGCACAGACGACTTAAAAGGTTTTCGAAAAATATGTCGCAGCCATGACTCAATTTCCTCTCGAAGTCTTTTGCGTCTAGTCTTTCTGATGAACCTCTATCCCGGAAGGACATACTTCTTGACAACTTTAGGAGATGAGTTAATAGATCTGTTAGGATAGCCTGCGCATCGGTACTTCTTTCACACGAAAAGTCAGCTATTGCTTGATTCAAAACAAAAGGATTTGCCTTTCCGCGCAGAGGACCGCTCAACTTAAAATGGCCAAATGCGTTTCGTAACTTTGTGGTTTCTTCCCGCGTAGACTCCGTATCTTCAACATCTATAGGCGCCCCATTCCCATCTATGTGCAATATATGGCTTTGGAGACTAACTACCAGGAGGAAAATATGTGTTACAACTCCCTTCAACAACATCAGCGATTCCAATTTCTGGGAACGAAGCATCGAGGCAAACATCAGGCCGCTTATTATTTTCTCCAATCTAAGGTCGCGTCCTTCTGAAAGCAACGATGTGGCCGACAAAGTAAATTCTGGATGATAGCTTGACCCTTTCAAGTTGGTTTCTCTGGACGATTCATTTACGAAATCGGTTTCCGGTATACTGATTTCCGGGGTCTGGGTTGATATCGATCCAGCATCGCCTCCTGGTAGATCGATAACAGCTGCTAGAGATGTGCGAACAACAGAGAAAGCTGCTTCCGCTTGGTGCTGTTTGGTTTCCTCCGTCACATCATGACAGTAAGCTGTAAAGTCCACATGCTCCATCTTAGCGCACCAAAGTCTCTTGAAGTCTTGCCAGCTGATTTTTTCTTTCGGCGAATGAGTGTCTTCGTCGCTGGATCTGCTCTGTTCGCCATCTGCCTGGTGCGAGGCGACCAACTTCAATACTTCCACAGCCCGATCAAGAGGCAATGGGAGATTAAATGAATGTTCCATCTCGGGTTTCTGGTCTATGCCTTCCGCATCAAACTCACCAGAGCTGCAATCCACATTACTTGACGCATCTGTAGAGCCGCTTCTCGTGTCAGAATTTCCAATCGAAGACCAATGACACTCCACTGATAATAAAGGAAAGTCAGCTTGCCTTACATTGAGATCTAAAGGTTCACGTAAAAATCTTCGATTTTTCCCACCAAGCTTGCCCAGGAGCCTCAATGTCAACAATCCATACGGATATGGTGCAGGACGCAAATGGAGTGATAAAGCTGTCATCAAATCTGTGAAAAAGCAAGTTTGCTTAGAAAGAATGGGATATAAGAATTCGGGATTGAGGTTGTCGACCCAGAATTCCAATGTGCGTAGTCTGATGAAGAAAGAGATAAAAACGTTGGTTAGTAATGTTTCCAAAAACAAGTAACATAAATACAGATAAAAGAACACCGTACCCTAAGTTGACTAGGTCTCCCTTTTTTGACCTGAGGGCAGGTATTATGACTCGGAGCAGAAGCGACATGTGCGGCAAAAGCGATGATAATCGAGCTGGTATAGTGAGACAAAGTTCAATGATTGCATGACGTAATTGAGCATCTTCAGTTGCTTCAAATACTCTGTAAAGTCCATTTAGTATCGTCGGTATAAGAGGCAAAAGCTCTCTGTACGACTCTTCAAACTTTCCAGCGGATATGGAGCGGAAGACGAAACGAAGCAGGATAAAAAAATTCCCCGGCCACATGTCGACACTTTCCATTGAACGCCGCAGGCATGTTGCAACAATGTTTTGTAGATGCGGACGCAGTGCAGCCTCATTCTCAGGAAATGCAGAAAGCGATTTTAAAACTCTTTCAAAAAGCTGCAAAATAGCTGCAGCTCTCTTTTCTTGGAGCTTATGATCTCTTTCCGCCTTGCACTTAAAACTTTCAAGCCATTCCCTATGGAATTTTGTATCACCAGTAATTTCTGTACAGGATGAAGAGCTAATGAAAGTAAAATCCTTTGTACGAGTAGTTGAGAGATCATCCAATTTCTCAACAAGGAAGCATAGGAGGACATCACAAAAATCAAAACTTTGTGGCTGCCGTGACACCAGCAAGTGCCTTGGAATAATCATTACGTGCTGGTCATCCACAATTGCATCAAAGAGGGCACCGATTCTCCTACCTATTGTTCTTCTGAGATTGTAACCATCAAGAACACTGAAAGCGGCTGAAAAATACCCGAGAACGTCACGGTACTGTTCGGCAGAAGGGCTAACTTTATCAGATAGTGATGTAGTATAGCTTGCGTTTTCGGAAGCATCTTCTACGAACACCTTGAGACACGGGAATGCATAAGTGATGTATTTGTCAACAAGTTCTCGCTCCCAGTTCGTCATTTTTTGCATTGCTGATGTAACCTCTTCGTTAACACCTGGCGGTGGTGCTGGCGTCGATGAAGCTACTTGTTCCCGAACCTTGTGATAGTTGTTGATACACCAAATTACAGTTTTGAGTCCAATAATAATGGACTTAACAATAGACTGAACATCTCGAATGGAATCAGCCGTTTCGGTATCCTCAAATAGCAATCCTCTAGACGATGATGCTGCTATGCTAGTTGCTCTCTTTTCATATTCCATTTGTTTTCCTTCGTGTGATCCTTCCGTACTCGTAATTGGCTCGCCATCATAAATTTCTCCATCCTTGGCATTTGTGGTAGTGGCACCTTGTTCCGCGGTTTCATTCTCTTCTTTAATGTTCGCATCTATTTGTTGCTTGAGCAAATCCGTCGCTCCGTCGCTCTTGCCATCGTGATTGATAGATTTGGCACTTGTAAGAGCTCGAGGGATATTGTAATCTTTCAGATTTCCAAGCTTGTGAACCAAAGCGTCCAGTATTCTCACCAACAAATCACGGCCCAACTGAGGATTTGGATCCTTATTATTGTATACGATATCAACAATATTTACCAAAAGACGAGCAGCTGTTATTTGAATATTCATCGGCAACTGTTTCATAGATGGATCGTGCAGCACTCTGGAAAACATGTAAACGACTCTCGAAAGTTGCTGCATAGACAAAAGAGACCGTACGTGATGAACGAAATCTGCCAGTGTAGAGTATCCCAAGGGTCTGATCAAAGAAGGGTCAGTCGAATGATAATATCGGTGGTGATGCTGGTGGTGCTGGTGGTGAGAAGAAGTTCCCATTAGTATCCGCTCGTCAAGGAGTGAATCTACGTGTCGGAAAAAGCCTTTTCGAAAATCAGTTGCTAAAATATGCCTGGTGGATACTAAGAGTTCTTTTCGGATTGTGATTGCGTCGCGCGGACATGTGCTCATCAGTGCAACTACATTGTTTGCAATGCGATCCTCGTAGGGCTTCATTTGATCTGCAAAACTCTTCAAAAGGTAGGTCAAAAAAGAAAGTGTCTTACTCTGTCCGGCCAGAAGTTCTTGTGACCTGGAAAAATACAAACGTTCATTTTGACTATCAAGCTTCCCGCCCCCAGCAATAGACTGAAGCGGGGGCGCCCGAAGTGCAAGAGCTTCTACCATAAGATTGATCAATGTAGGCATATTGGAAGCAAGGAACTTAGGATACAGCTGGAATATAAGCATAGTTGTCAGAGGGCACTCAGTTAAAACTCGAAAGGATGAGGTGGATTTTAGTGCCAGCCTGACGGTCGGTGTCTTTGGTGGAGTATGAAGCGATGATGTATCTAATGAGGTTGGACTTTTCAAATCATGCTTTGTTGGAGTTTTTGGAATGTCTTTATGCATCGGTGTCGGTTGTGATGCAGACGGCAGTGATTGTTCCTGAGAGGAAAGCTTTGATTCAGTGGGAAATATGAAGTTCCGTTGCACAGAAGTAGGTAAGGATCGATAGGTCGTCTGCACAAAATCAAGGAATGGCTGTACTTGATCTTGCTGTCTATAATTTTTGTGAAGGTCGAATATAATGCGTATGGCGAGAAAGGCATTGTCCTCGTAGTCTCTGGTGAGGACATCCATGGCTATGGCTAATACCTGCGGTGTGTGCGGACGGAGGACCTCATTATTTGGGAGACGACTCATAACTTCCAGCACCTCATTTCTTAATTTATGTTCGTGTGCCAATATATCTGGATTGGGACGTGTACGGTGAGAAAGGACGGAAGAAAAAGCAGGCAGTAGCGCCGATAGCATGGCGGGGAATTCCGTCGTGTGAACAATTTCGATCCTCTCACGAAGCTCCATCGCCGCCTTCAAAGCCAAATTCAAGTCTGCACCTAGCAGATTTTTTCGAACGGGCTCCCAATTCATGCCGCTACAGACTGTCGACGAGTCAAAGCTTGTCGATGCTGTTGAAGCAACGCTCATGGAGCTACCTGTAACGTTGCCCACCATGGTGAAAATTATTGTGTACGGTACTTCGATGCTGTGAACCTTCAGTTTGTTGAGCTACCCCAGCAGACACTTGTGTCTGCTGGGTTCAAGGACCGGGTAGACACACTACAATAACCCTAATCGGTTCCATAGACTGCACTAAAAAATAGAAGTACTCCTTCAGGCGGTAGTCCTGCAGTCCTAAGGACCTACCGTACAGGTACAGACAGTGAATAAACTGGGTTGATCCATCAAATTAGAAATTGTACCTATGTATGTAGGACTTTTACGGTATTGTCCTACGGTGCGAGTCTTGTCCTTCAATCGAACAAAAGAATGTGAGACTCAGATTTCGCGTGGAGACTGCGCGTTTGTTACTTGTGAAACACGCAGACACGTCGGGAGCCCATCAACTCTCGAGAGGCCTTCCAGAACCATCACCCATCACCATAAACCCATCAAAACAACGCAGTAGAATCATCTACTTTACTTTTGAACTTGCGTTCTGTTCTGTCTGAGCTTTCATCTCTCTAGCACAACGTTGGTGAAATCATCAGGCTTGTCCGAAAATTTATTCACAAGCTGCTTCATTGTTCGTAATAATCTAAATAAACTGGGCAAAATGAAGCACTTCTCACTTCACCTTACATTGCTGATGTTTTTGTTAGAAGCATGCCAGGTTACATCCTTCGTATATCCTAGACAACCAAAGGGTTTCTCGGCTGTCCGATCAAAACAAATTTCTCTTGCTGCTGCAAAGAAAGGTGGTGCCAAAAAGGGGAAAACCGCAAAAGCGAAAACAGCCAAATCTAAAACTGCAAAAGCGAAAAAGGCTAAGTCTAAAACTGCAAAGGCGAAAAAGACGAAAGCGGCCACCAAGACAGCCGTAGCTTCTGGACCAAGTGCAGCTTTCTCCCCGTCGAAGGTAATTGATGAAGATGGGCCAACACCCGAAGACATTGACTCGGAACCAGAGATTATCAGTGTTGAAGATATTCCGGAGTTTCAGTATGACCCTAACGCTCACCAGGTTCCTCACCAACCGTGGCGTAGGGGCATGACCGATGGTTGCGAGGATCCGATTGAAGCAGAGTGGCGCAAAGAGGCTGAAGATATCATTTACAAAGCAGCTGACTTCGTAGGTGGAAAGGTGCTTGATGTCACATGGTATCTGACACAGTGTATCATCACTATTGATGATGATCTCTCTGGAGTCGATCAGTATTCCATGGGGCCGGAAATCCAAGTTAAGATGCCTGATGATGGGCCGCAGTATATTGACCCAGAAGAACCCAAGCTAGACCCTATTTGGGCTGACGAAGAAACGTATTTGTACGAAAGAGATGAAGAGGGTGAAAAACGAGAAAAGGAAAAATTGTACGCTCCGAAGGATGTCGATGATGAGGAAGCAGGTGACTTCCCGGATGAGGACGATGAGATCCCTCTTTTCACCACTGAGGAAACTCGAGAGGATATGGCTGCAATGTCAATTGAAGAGGAAGTTAGGATTGAGAATGAACAGCGTCCACTTGATATTGAGGCTATCAAGGTAGACACGCCAGCTTTGTCAACCATTGCCCGTGCCATTCTTGAGGCTCTAGAAGAAGAGGATGACCGTCTCGACGTGCTTGAACGGCACGAAGTAATTCTAGCCAGCCCAAGCGAACCAGGTTATCTAGAAACTCAGCGACAATTTGACGACTATCGGGGTTATCCAGTTGCTGTCGAAACCGTAGACCCCTGGAATTCAAATCGTGTTTTGAAAGGAACGCTCGAAGATCGCAATTCTATGGACGTCATAATCAACAAAAAGGGGCGAATGGTGACAATTCCTCACAATTTTGTGAAATGCGTACGGCTATTAAATATGAAGGATGATGAAGAGTTAGATTTTGATGAAGATGATCTGGACGACGATGAGTAAATAATATGTCACACACAAACCCATCACAAACGAAACATAAATATTGCAATTTTATGAAAACAACCGAAGTTCTTATTTTATAGTTTCCCTAGAAATAAATCTCCAATATGCCAAGTATTGCCACTTCAAATTGCGAGGGCAGTGGTTGTCGAATCGAAACTTGTTTCCTGGGAAAAAACCTTCACTCTGCCAAGATACTAGCAGTCGAAATTGCGAGGGGAGCGGAGTTAGTATCGAAACCTTAAAAATTCCACATTTTCGGAAGCAAGCTAGCCTCGTAGATAGTTTTTCGCGTCTATTTCAAGCATCAAAGCTTCCACATTTTCAGGAATAAGTTGGCCTCGCCAACAGTTGCTTCGCGCTTCTTCTTGGGTGGGTTTGGCCGCTGGTACGGATTCTCACGTCGGCTTCTGCGTCTTTCATTTCTCAACTTGGATGATGATCCTGTATCATAACATTGTTTCCAATTATGGTCTTCTTCTAATTCTTGCCGCAGTCGGCTAGGATTTTTTGTAGAGTCATCGTCTTCTTCTTGCAAAAGACTCGCGATGGCGGCAAGTTGCCCATTCGTGGAAAAATCAGTTGGTAACCCTTCCATGAAGAGAGGACACTCTTCTTCCTCCTGTTGTTTTATTTCATTGTCTCCTTTCATATTAATGTTCCCGATTTCTCCAACCTGTGCAGGACTGTCTTCGACGGTTATCAGTTTTAAACCTGAACTTCGCGCTGTTGTCATCATTCTGAGTAGTCCAAGACTCTAGATACGGACTGAGGTATAGTCTCTTTGCGACGTGGTTGTCGAACAAAACTAACATTGTTTTTTTACCTGTAGGCCTAGCTCCTGTAAGGTACGTACCAGGTACCAGGTACAGGTAGGTCCTAGAGTTCTACCCGGTACCAGGTAGAGAACTACCGTGCCAACTTGTGTCTCGTCAGGCGGCCCGTGGAACCTTTGCTTTTCAATTTTTTAGCGAGCATGCGCACGCAATGAGCGTGGACCGAGAAGCGCATGGTGAATATTATCCATACCACATGAAGAATAATATGAAAGGCACTTACGTCAATGAAATATTATTTTATTATGAATGTAAGATAAAAATATATATGAAAAGTATGAAGATGTAGACAGGGTGAATATTAAATACAGAAAATGTTTTTCAATCATTCACCTTAAATATCCACTTATGAAAAAATAAAATATTTAATATTTTCTAGGCTGTTAATTATTTTTTAAAGAGTAATAGTTTACGAGACTGCTTCGCGCTTTTTTTCTTGGATTCTTGTCATTGATCCGCCTCGCCAAAAACTCAAATGGGCGGCTACACTTCTTCTATTGCTTGTTCTGCGATACTTACAAATCGGTCGAGGTAAAGTGGTACACACACAAGGAAGCCGTGGAATCATCGTGTTAGTCGGGATCACGGTGCGCATTTAAAAAAAAAGTCTAGCCAAGAATACATTGAGGTCATGAAGAACGATAATCATACTTCAACAAGAAAGAGAAACGCTAGCGCTAGCAATGCAGACGGTGCTGATCATTCCTTCGATGTCTCGCCAGTGAAGAAGACCAGGAATTCTGTTGTCAAAACTCCGCCACCAGCCAATGTCACGCCTGTTTCCATGGTTCCACATAAGGACACAGACCTTGATGATGTTGAAAACAAAAGCTCGGCACGGAGAGCTCTTGTGATGCCTGTATCTCCAGCTCCATCATCGCCTGCCACTTCTTCTTCTGAGTCCGATGGTGACATAGATTCCATGCCGTCAAAATCTAGGTTTGGCCATAAAGCATCAGATATGATTCACATCCAGGAAAATACTCGCAAAGTTTACAAATTAATTCATCGACAGACAGGTGCTATAGGGGGGAATGGCTCGTTTGGAGCTATTTACGGTGAACTTACTGTTGGATCGATGCAAAAAATGATTGATCTTATGAAGGAGCATACAGAATTCACGTCCTCTTCTCGCTTTATCGATGTAGGGTCAGGTTTAGGAAAACCGAGCCTGCATGTAGCTCAAGATCCGGGTGTGGAGTTCAGTTACGGGATTGAAATGGAACGAGTCAGGTGGATGTTGGGAATGAGCAATCTTAGTCAGATTGTAAATGCCGCCCATTCGCAGCAACGCGATGGCAAGCCACCGGATCCAGCATGCACTGTTCAACATCGTTGCGTTTTTGACCACGGAAATATTATGGAAGCAAATACTTTTGATCCTTTCACTCATGTTTACATGTTCAGCATTGGGTAAGTAACGCTGACATGCTTTGGTTTTATCGAGAGTGCTTTTTCTGTTAGTGTTGCTGAAAATCTAAGTTTTGATTTCTCCTGCATTTATAGCTTTCCACCTAAGTTGTGGCGTAAGTTGTCTGATATGTTCAATAAGAGTGAATCTCTTTATTTGATTTGTTATCACGCTCCAAGAATCATTATTGATAGATATGGTTTCTCTGTAGAGCTTTTGGTACAGGCCCCAACCTCAATGCATGGATCTAGTGAGGGTCACATGGGCTACATTTACCGGCGAAAGGGTTTTTCATCCAGCAGAGCGTATAGTAGCAAGACAAATAAGAAGAAGAAGATAGCATGTGACCCAGTATTTGAGAAGGCGTGGAGATTAGTCAGAAGCAGTGTGGATGAAGTGAAAAGTTTCGTCGACTCACAGATCCATAACCAATACTCTTGTGGTCGTCGTACACGTTCAAGCAAAATTGTAATGTGTGTAGAACCAGAGAACAACGAGAAGTGAAAGGCAATGCAGAAGAAAGCTTGGGTTTAGTGTGGGAAAGGGGACAGGGAGACCCAAGTATGTATAGAGTCCATTATTACTTTAACTGCATTATCTTTAAATCTCTATTTGCAGCATTTTTTGTGCTTATTTCATTTTCAACCTCTTCCGACATCTTTCTTGTTCTTAAATATATAAAAAGCTAAGGTTCGAAAGGAAATGGTCAAAGCAAAAAGCATTACGACATTGAACCATATAGACATATCGATGCCGAGAAACTCGTAGATATCTTCTGGAGTAGCAGAATATACTCCAGGTTGTCCGCAGACAAAGAGTGTTTCGCTCGCATCGCACGGAACGTTCCTGCTGAAGCAAAGCCGTGCTGCTCCCATATAGGCATAGTTGAATGGTGATAAATAGCTTGTCCACAACATGAAATTTGGGACGTGGTCTAAGTAGAAACCTGTGCTGATCATTAACGTTACCGTAATGACCACTAGAGTAGCAGAGGCCTGTTCGAAATCCAAGAACGAGGCTCCAACAACAAGACCAATCGAGTCTCCCGCAATAACCCCAAGAAGAATGAACCCAAGAATGCCTATGAATTCCGAAAAAGATTCATTCACCCCCACCATCCAAAATGATATAAACCAGTAGATGCATGGTAATGCTAAACGTACTGGAATTTCACTTATTGTCTTGGATAAAAAATAAGCGCTAAGATGATATGATCCACTGGCGCGTTCCTACATGGGACGAGTAGAGTAAGAATAATGTTCTCTTATGAGAATGCCTTGTCTATCTAAATACATCATCTACAATCGAGTGGTTCTCTTACCTTCAGAATGACAGCTCGCTCGGTAGGAAATGATAATAATGCAGCAAAAAGGGCATTGAAAACCCAAAATTGCACCGTAAAAAACAAGTAAGAATTACGGTCGGAAATGGTTCCTTCAGTGCAGGGAACTTGGAACCACAGCATACCTACCATTAGGCCAACGAAGACACTCTTCAAAATGTTGATCCAGGTAAAAATAGCGGATTGGCTATTTTTCATACTTCGGTGCGTTAAAATCGAGAGCTGTTTAAGCCAGGAAAGGGTTTCACGGGTGTTATTTGAGACAGGTGTGTCGGGCAGTGTTGTGGCATCAGCTATGTTGCTGGTTTCAGTCTGAGTGTTTCTCCACTCTTGGATAAGTCGACCCCTCAAACTTTTCCTTGACATGATCGTTTCTAATGATGCATCAAGCAGCGCAGATAGAGTGCTTCTCCTACGCTTTCCGAATCCAGATTTTCTAGAATTTTGCGTGATATTTTTTTCATGAAACTCGTTTGGTGGTGAAAAGTTTTCTTCGTCTATGGAATTCAAATCTAGTAAGTCTTCATTTTGTACATCACTTTCATCGACAAGCAAGTCCATCCAGTGATCGGCTGCATTGTATCCGCGGGGACATTCGTGGCCGAAGTCTGATAAGTAGTCGATCGAGCTAGAGGGATTCCCATGGTACACAACACATCCATCTGCTAGAAAAAGTACCCGATCGAAGGTATGAAAAATTCGTGAGCTTGGCTGATGCAAACTCGTGACGACAGTTTTGTGCTGGTCCTTTGCGAGATCAGCAATCATTTGAAGTAGTATATTTGCAGAAGTGGAGTCAAGTCCTGTGGTGGGTTCATCTAGTAAAAGAAGTAGTGGATTGGATAGGAGTTCAGTGCCAATATTGACACGTTTCTTTTCGCCTCCGCTTATGAGCCGTATTTGTGTGTCCGCACACTTTCGAAGTCTAAGGCTAGAAAGGAGTTGCTCGACTTCTTTGTGTTTTTCAGCCACCGGCAGAGATGGTGGCAAACGAAGCAGTGCAGTGTATGTTAGCTATATAAGATAACAAAGCGTGAACGACACAAGACGAAGAGATGGCAACCGTTAATGAGGATATGCATAATAACACAGTTAAGTCAAAGTTAGTCGTTCCACATTCCGGGAATTCACCTGATCACGAACAGTCAAATGACCAAATAGACAGTCTTCTTGAGTAATATATCCAACTCTTCGCTTCAATCGTTTTAGCGCTGCTCCGCCGCCCTTTCGACGGTTCGCAACTATTCGCTGGTCACCATCTTGTACAACAATATTGCCCGCATCATAGGGGCTACGCCCAGAGATTACATTCAAAAGACTTGTCTGTAATTGATATTCATAAATTTTGATAAGAAGATAGAAAATCAGAAATTGAAAAACAGGAAAAGAGTTACTGACGTGCAACTGCGAATTGCGCTCCATACCTTGCCGGATCCAGATGGGCCCATGATTGCCAAAACCTCTCCGGGGTTTGCATACCCAGTTACTTGGTTAAGTATAACTTTTCTGGTATCATCGTTTTTCTTGCTATTTGTTGTCTGTGTGCGGGAGATAGAGAAGCTCATTAAGCCGGCAGATTTTGTGCGGACTTCTACTGTTTTCGAAATTTTAGACCATCGAAGACAACATCTTTCTGGAGTGCATCCATGTCGGCTTAATCGAAGCGATGACTCTGCGGTGCATACGTTTCGGCCCTCTTTGAGCGAAGATTCTAAGGTGCATTGGTTTCGAATTTCCTGGTGTGAAGATGCAACCATTGTATTGGTATAATGGCTTCCAAGTTTATCCTATGGTCCTAAATTGCTTGTTCTAGAGTCTAATGGTGCTTGCATATATGAGAGACTGCGGCATCTGGAGAAAATAGAACTAGTCTCTCTAGAGAGACGTCATACTGCAGTCCTCTATAGAGAGAGAGAAGACATGCGGAATAAAAAATAAAAGGCAATAAATGAAAAAAATAATAATACTACTACGTACCAATATGAAGTTGTTTACCTGGTAGTCCTCTCCTAGGGTACTAGGTACCAGTAGGTACAATAACTGTACCTGTAAGACTTAGGAACTATGACCTAGGTCGTACCGGCACAGTTACATTATGGTCGTATTCATGAACAAGTTCAAGATAGGGCCAACGAAGTACCTGGTAAGTCCTTCAGTACATACCCCCTATAGAGGTGCTAGAGAGAAAAGGTTCACCACTATGTCCTGTCCCCAATTTCAGAGGTCATCATCTACGATGAAATTTTATAATAATTACTCCTATTTGATTTGTTTGGAACTTCCACATATATATGGATTTTTATAGCGACATATCAATATAGCTAAATAACGAATCAGAGGATACCTTATATAATTTATTATAGATATCAGTATTATAATGTAATGTTTAGGAAGTAGCTGGGGACTCTTTAGGCTTTGTTTTTTCATACCATTACTACTCCGTAATCGGTGTCTGTTAGTACCTGGTAGTTGTTTTACATCCTAAGGTAGCATTTGTTTTTTATTACGCACCTAGTATTACTACCATACAGCTGTACCTGAAACGAAGAAAGAGAATACCAGGTATCCTGTACCTGCTCGTACTGTACCTAGTATGACGAATAGTGTACCTTCCAGGTATACAAGTACTGTGGAACAATCTGTACCTGGGTATCAGTTACGAGCCCGTACAGTTAGTATGTAGAACTGGTTTGTACTGGTAATGATAAAAATAGTAGTAGATCAAAGAACAAAGATCATGTTGTATGAATCATGTTGTTCGTTTGTGTTCGTTCGTGTACCTACATCGAATCTGGTACCTGTACGTGGCCGACAATGAAACTTGTATAATACAAAAAGTAACAATTTGCACTCCCTAGCAATCGTAGGATTCCATTGAATCAAGGTTCCATGTTAACGGTATCCGTTAACACTGACAGATGGTACATAGAAACAAATCCCAAGGGTACGAACGAATTTTTTGATTCCGAACTTGAAGTTGCAACCGAACTCCCATTTATATATATAAAAAGAGACACATCGTAGTCACACTCATCTCGGTTTCACTATGATGCGACTGTACAAGTTGTTCAATTCGATTCCTAGGCTCGAGACTCAAGTGACTTTTTCCTCCACCATTTGTGCAAAACCACCCACCCAACCTGTTGAAACTACGAACCTAGTCAACAGGCTATCGTGCCCCTAAAGCAACGATGCTACCTAGAGGACAGGATCGAGTGGTTGTAAGTCGATTGTAACCGGAGAATTTAAAATATTATGAGGATGATATCCTACCTATCATTTCTATTCCGTTGCTATTTTGATCGGTTCGCGATGATTATCGTTCTGAGGTGTTTTCGGTTCAAGTACGTCCATCAATGCTGGATCTTCTTCCTCATTGTAGTTTAGGATAGAGTACGGGTTATTCCCGAATCTAACTTTATTCTTATTTGTGCGTACCGTTGATTTGTTTTTCCTCAACACACTCCTGCCATCCTGTGACTGTTTGGTTATAGGATCGTCTTGAATGTTTAGTATATCGTTTCGGAATTTCTGGAATGCGCTTTTTTGTAATGGTTTAGTAAAATAGTCGGCCTTCATTTCCTCAGTTGGACAGTATTCTACTCCTACTTCTTTTGAGTTGATGCGATCAGTCATGAAGAAATATCGAATGTTGATGTGCCTTGTTCGTTTACTGCTTGAACCTCAACCATTCTTTTCGAGAAGCATGGCACTTTGGTTGTCTTGATATATTAGTGATTTGTCCACATCGTAACCTTGTGCCTTAATGAAGTACTGTGACCATAGCGCCTGAGCCATAACATCATCTACACCTACCAGTTCACTTTCGGTGGTGCTTTTTGTGTTCAGTTTTTGACGTGTCGAAGTGGCATAGACAGCTCCCTTTCCGAGGGTCATCATTCCTCCTGTATGACTGCGCATGTCTGGGTGTACTGCATGTGATGCATCTACCCACCATTTGATAATATTGAGGTTGTCTGATTCCAATGTGAGTACCAGGTCAATCGTACTTCTCAAATATTTCATGACTCTGGCTAGCTTCTTGTAGTCATCCGTATCAGGTTTCTTAACTCTTGTACATAGGAATGATACAGCAGTTTGTATATCTGGCCTTGTGCGCTTGCATAGGAACAGCAGTTTTGCAGTGAAATGATGGAAAATCTCGGTGGTCTCATCATCTAGATATTCAGGGTTATCTTGGTTCACTTCGAACAGGTGCTTCGGTGCCGGTGACAAACCAACCTGGTGAAGACACTCACAGAGTATTTTTTCATAAATTTATCAAGTTTGGTTGGACTGTCCTATTTGATGAATATGTAGTTACACCCGCAAAATTTGATGTACAAATAGTCTCCCACATGCATGAATTTATGTTAGCTGGACTAGATGGTGCTGTTGGATCCACCAATGCTGTTCATGTACTTGCAACAAGAATACCAGCAGAGATTAAACAAAATCATAAATATTTAAAACTAGTTAATGCTGCTAGAACATACAACCTTACATCAAATCACCAGAAAAGAATTTTAGCTACAACAAGAGGACATCCTGTAAGGTGGAATGATAAGACTTTAATATTATACTATGACAGCTTTGTATCTGGAATACATAATGGAAAAGTATTGTCAGATGTTGAGTTTGTTTTATTGGAAGAGAACAAGAATAAACAAATTTTAGAACAAAAGTATAAAGGTGCATGGGTTCTTTCTGATAATGGTGATAGAAAATGGGCTGTAACCATGCCACCAATGAAAGTAACATTTGACAGAAAGGAACTTAGATGGTCAGTGTGGGTTGAATCCATGAGAAAGGATGTGGAATGTATGTTTGGGATTTTTAAACAAAAGTGGGGAATTCTTAAAACAGGTGTACAATTATTAGGAACAGAAGCAGTCAATAATGTATGGTGTACTTGTTGTGCTCTTCACAATTGGTTATTGGAAGTTGATGGATATGACAACCAGTGGAACAAAAGCGACTGGCTTAGAGAAATGGGTAATATTGATACAAATGATCCCAAGACAACATTTGTCTTACAAAGACTTGCTGTACCTTCAAAACTACATAGTTACAATACAGCAGGCATGGTTTTTGGAAATGATAGAATTTGTGAGGATGATTATGATAATCATGTTGATAGTGATAGTGATGGTGATGTACAAACAAGTGAGGATAATAATAACAACACATGGAGGATGGTAAGGAAGCAGTCAAAGGAATATTTCCAAAAGAAATTAGTGGAACACTTTGACAGCAAGTGGCATAGAAACAATGTTGTGTGGCTGCATGGCAAAAATAACTCAATTAAAAGGTAATAGGTATTTGATAATAAGAATTAAGGTAATAGGTATTTGATAATAAGAATCATAATTATACAAAATTAAGAAGAATCATATCCACCATCAATGTTTCCATCATTTACATTGTTTCCATTATCAGTTGAAGTCAAAGCTGTAATCTTTGACAATGCACTCAAATTCTTAGTCAGTATTTCCTTTACTTTCTTTACATCTGGGAGCAGAATAATGCAGCAATGCATACCCTCAACTTGGCCAGTCATTTCAACTTGCCAGTTGAAATTACACTATGTATTGAATATTGTTGGCCCGCTAATAGTGCAAAACTGGCCAACTTGAATATCATACATTGATTTGAATACTCCTACAAATTTCCATTTCCTCTTTTTTCCATTTAATTTGTGTTCTGTGCAATTTTACTGTGTAATGCAAGATAAGCATTTTATTTCTTTGGTAAACTTATGTCTCTAACTTTGTAACTCAACTGCAAAGCTGGTCTAAGTGGAATTCCACTAGTAAGTTGT
>WKLE02002039.1:29981-42330 GCA_014885115.2 Asterionellopsis glacialis | reverse complement strand
TGATGGACCGACTATTGTAGATCAATCGACTATTAAATCCATCGACAAAATACTCTTTTACAACAACAACGACGACGACGACGACGAAAAGAAGCAAACCATGAATTATGATGCATTTTGTCATCAAGTCTTGGGGTGTAGTACAACGAGTGAAAATGACATTTTCAATAATCAATTTCACAATGACGACGACGACGATTCTACTCCATTTTCATTCACAACAATATCTCCTCCTCATTTCAAAATTGGACTCACGTACAACCCTACGGAGTGGAAGACATGGAAAGAATCTTTCCTTACATTGGACTCTAGTAGTAGTGATGATGATGATGATGATACCAATCATGAATCATTATCCTTACAACATTATGGATGTTCCTCCTACCAAATTGTATCCAATGATCATATTCAACTACATGATTCGAATGGGAATATATTTGATTGTCGTAGTCGGACTAGCAGTATACCAACGAAACATGATGACGACAACAACCATGATACATTAGTATCACCAACTGTAACGTATATGGAATTTAAATGTCCTGTAGGGACAGCCACCAAAATAAGTGAATTTTATGATTGTGTCTTTGATGCAACAACATCTGTCATTGAAATAGAAAATGATGACAATGGCAAAGCAACCAAAATATGTATTGTGGCTATTGGTAACATCAATGACTATGGTCAATCCGATCAAAGTTTATTATTTCGTGAAGACACTCAACAAGAACAACAACAAACTGAATCATCCTTTACTACTTGTCTTCCAAAAATTACCTTGACAGTGGGTGATACCATTCAAGATTATAAACAAGCATTACAAAACGCAAAATTAACAGGGATTGTGGAATTACCACCCAAACAAAATAATGACGACAACACCAACGAACAGACCACGACAACAACTGTCGAAATATTATCATTTCAATTTCATGATATTGTAGATATGGAAACAGGACAATTACTTATGAAACTTTCTCATGACATACAACAACAACCACAACCAAAACTATCTTCATCCTAGCTAATCGTACGTATATTTTGTGTACTGTAACCTTCTAAACATAATATAATGGTTCGAAAGGACTAGTTTCAAAGACAATTTCCAATGTTCATTGCATGAGTTATCATTGGAGGATTCAAAGACAAGAGCATACATTTTATAATCCTATGCTTGACAGTACGTAGCACCATGTACCTTAAGAATAGTCGAATCATCATCCGCACGTTGGATAAAGCAACACATGCCTCCTCTTGAAATACCAATGCAACTTTTGTGATTTACACAATTTCCAAACTAAAATAGTTCTGTAGGATCCTCTCTAGAGCATGCACTTATTTAGAGACTCTCTAGCTAGTAGAAATAGAGATAGAGGGAAAAGGAGCCCGGTTTTTTCCGACTCTAAAATACGCGCAAAATTCAATCCCGCAGGAAGGAAGTCATTCACGCGCGCAATAAAAAAAGAAAAAAAGAGTGCGATGAATACACCATGATGGACGCCGATGCAACATTACCACCGCTCGGTGATCCACCAACAGTAGTCCGCCTTGAACATACTCAAGCACATACAATCCTTCCCAATCGTCTATACCTTGGTCCAGCCCATTCTGCCACCAACGAAGCAGCCGTACATGCCGATGCTATCACTCACATACTCAATGTCACCCAAGAAATACCCAAACAACAATTTTCTTCTGGAGTTCACGTGTGTCAATTAGCATGTTATGACAGCCCGCAGCAGATATTGCCATTTGAATCAGCTGCTTCTTTTATAAAAACATGTTTGAACGAAAAAGGAACAAGGTGTTTGGTCCATTGCAACGCAGGCCAGAGTCGTTCAGCCTCTATCATTATTTATTACCTCATGACTCAAGGTCACTCGTTAAAGGAGGCATATGACCATGTCAAAACTCGTAAACCGGACATCCGACCAAACTTTGGATTCTGTTCGCAGCTTCAAAAAGCTGAAATGGAAATCTTTGGAAAGCAATCATCTTTGGATATGGATGAGTACAAGGCTGATACATTGTGTGAAATTTTAGAAGGGTCTGGTAGGACTCGAGACGATGTTTTGAGAGCTCTGAAACAAAGCAATGGCGATGGTGAGATTGCTTTGGAAATATTGCTGGAATGATATTTTTTGGATGCTGAGTATTTATATACTGGCTGTCTCGAGAAATCCTACAGCTTCCCTCTCTCTGTTCTTATGGAAAACTTCAACAAGGAACAAGATTTTTTTTGGAACAACATAAAGTATTGTCTGTGAATCTTTCAGACGTATTCACTTGAATCATACAAATATGCTACTCACTTTTTCCATTGTCAAATGGAAAACTAGTTTCGATTGAGGATCATTTTGCCAAAGTCAATACCCAGCATGGTGCTACACTAGAGAACCTACTTTTCTTCATCTCAAATGTGACCAATCCGATCAACACTGATCACTTCATCTAAATTGAGTGCGTCCCTCAATATTGCGAGAGTAATGCTTCAGAGGGTCCTGCATAGGAATCCATAATTATATTGCTCTAGTTTTGGTATGAAGCCAAGTCCAATATTAACGTATGTTCTGGTTATAATGTGTTCAAAAACATCACTGCTATAGAGAAACATAGAGTTTACTTCATCTAACGCATCTGGCTTTTGCAAAGCATCTTCACTTGGGCATAAATCGCCATTTTCATTCTCCAAGAACAAATCACAATTTTACCTTACCTCTTCTGTTTCACTTCCCGGAACAATTCTGACAGACTCAACATCATTTGATTTCTTTTGCTGGTCTGACCTAGACCTAGATGAGTTGATTTAGTTTTTATGAGATTACATCTTGCTGACAATCGAGAAGACAATTTAGATGAGGACAATCGTATACTTACTAACTAGACCTGTACGCGCATAGTTTCTGTAAAGTTGAACAAGGATGATCTTTTTGTTCACAAATCGGATGCAGACCTACTGTCTATGGTATGGAAATACAGACAATTTGGTAGCAGCTGGTATAAATGCTACGTAAAGTTGAATCAAAATCCTGTTTTGTTGGAGTGAACGATTTTTCAAAATATGCTAGGCATACGTACTAACTGATTTTGAAGTTTTTGCTAGTGATTGTATTTTTTTCCATAATAGAATCTGGTTCATACATAATCACGTACCTTGTACGTCATCGTGTCTATTGTTCGATGTATGTAATACGAAAAAATCCTTTATCTAATATTGTGATGAAATATTTGTCCTGTTTACATATAAGTAGGATATAAGAATATATTTTCATTATTTCTATATTAAAATCCTAAAAACAAAGTCACGTACGTGGCGTTCTTTTGATTTGCATGACAATAGGACAAACGCAAGACCAAGATACAAAGATCCAGAATCTCTAGGACAGCATCAAACATGGGTTCACCTTGTACAGTTTTTACGCACGCAAAACCAGATTCAATCCCCAGATAGAAACGACTCTTTGAAGCCTACAGGTACTTTCCAACTGTAGGCAGTTGAATTTTTATGTTAGCACATACCAGGTATCATACCGTACGTACTGTCTGATGCCACCGGTATAGCCATAACCACAAGGTTCAAGGAAGAACAATAACGACACAAACCCCAACAGACCAAGAATAAAAATATGAAATTCAATAACAATGTCGACACGGGACGAATATCGTTTGTGATGTGGTTGCTCATATCTACAATTTTCACTACAACATGTGAAGCACATTGGATTGATCCTGATACACCTGAGTTTGTACGAACGACAACATCATTCGTTGATGGATCAACGTATGAATTGGTAAGACGGTCGATCAAATTGTCTTCTCTGACGGCATTGCCAGAAAATCGTCTTCACGACAAACACTATTACATTAAACTTACAGCAAATATTCTTTACTCTTTTCTATTTACTTATTCTTTCGCATCTCTTTTTTTTTAAACAAAGGTAATGTCAGATGAATTCAATGTTCCAAATCGCACATTTAAGGATGGACATGATTCTATATGGACAGCATTAGATAGAAGCGACAATGATTTTTCAGCAGGTGGCGGGTCGTTACATTATTATAATTCATCCACAGTAACAACAGAAGATGGTCATTTAAAAATCAAAACCTCGGCGGAGGATACAAGTTGGAGTCGATATGATGTAACGAACAAAAAATGGTTACGTGAAACACGACATTACAAGACAGGTATGGTCCAATCATGGAATAAATTTTGCTTTACGGGGGGTATAGTTGAAATTGACGTAATGTTTCCTGGTGAAGCAAGTATTGGTGGTTTATGGCCTGCGATGTGGATGCTGGGGAATTTAGGACGTGCAACGTATGAAGCATCTACGAATAACATTTGGCCTTGGTCTTATAACAAGTGCAATAAAACATTACAAGCCAAGCAAAAAATATCAGCATGCGATAATGCCCATCACTTTGGTTTGAACAAACATCAAGGCCGCGGTGCTACTGAAATTGATATTATTGAAGTTATGGCAGGTGATTCGAATGGACCACTAGATGGGCCAAAGCCAAGTATTCAACTACCATATGGTGACATGACATTACAGGTAAGTCAAAAAAGTGGAAAATTCATTGCATAAAATATGTTTTTTTACTCTTGTGCTCTGTAGAAAACAATTGCATTTTGTCAGACTCTTCCGCTTTCTATTACTGATTTCTTGCTGGTCCATTTATAACTTCAGCTTGCTCCTGGTGTTGAAAATAGGCGTCCTCAATTTGGGCATCTTCCTGTTCCCCCTGATACTTGGGATGAGTCACATACAATCCTATATCCATATGAAACTTGGTATGAAAATCTAACGACTCATGGATCAACATCCTTAAATCCTTTTTTCTACGGTACCTATCTTGATGAAAGTAAACCTGGTGAACCTGCAACCCGTACTAAAAAGGAAGCATTTCAAGCTGATGCAATAGGTGCTGTTCACCAGTTGACAAAAGAGAACTTTGAACAAATGCATACATTCCGATTGGAATGGCAACCTGGACCAGGTGGTCGAATAGATTGGTATACAAAGAGGGGTGTAGATTGGACCCATGCATTTTCAATCAAGGATGAATCACTTGCTTCCTTGATGGGATCTCAAATTCCAGCGGAACCGTCATATTTTATTATGAATACTGCAATATCTTCTACGTGGGGTTTCCCCTATGCGGTCCCCAAGTGGTGCCAGAAATGTTATAATTGTAACGATCCTAAATGCAAATGTGCCATGAATGAAGGATTTTGTGAAATGTTGAAGTCTGGCAAGGGTGTAATGTCGATTGACTATGTAAGGTTATATCAGAGTAAGGACCCCTCTGCCCACGTAGGTGAAAATCATACGTTGGGATGTGATCCACCAGAATACCCCACTAAAAGCTATATTTTAGGTCACGAAGAAATGTATATGCTTCCGTCTGATAGAAAATCACTTCTTAAAGTTCAAAAGGGTGGCGCTGCATGTGTGACTAACAAGGAATGTGGTGGTTTGGATATCAACGAAACGAAAACTACGGCGCAAACCCAACAAAAATCTCCTGAGAGAGGTGCATGTGTACCTCGAAATGAGTTGCGAGCAACAATTTTGTCATTGCAAAATTGGACGGACACAGCCAAGGTATGTAAATGCAATGAAGGCTACACAGGGCCATTTTGCTTATCAATAGATCATGTAGATGATTTCCCAAGTGCTTGGAAAGAGTGGACGAATAACTCCCCTTTCAAGCGAGTTGAACCATTCCAACCTGGTACAGGATTAGCTATCACTTTTTGTGTTATAGCTGTTCTATTTTTGATTACAGTAATTGGTAATGTTGCATCAACACTCAACGAGAGAGAACGGACCTTCAAGCAAATGAATGGTTACCGCACCTTTGATTGAATAAGACACATAATATTGGTATGACAAGACCAATATTTTACATACAACATGCTGATGGTAATACCTTGACCATTATGTGCAGTAGGTCTATATGAACCAGTGTTTCTGTAAGAATAGCCCAAAGACTAAAGGCGCAAAAATCATCTGTCTTTCTTTTCATGTTTGCGCTCCTTCTTTTTCTTTTTCTTCTTCAACTTTTTCATTTTCTTTTTTTGCTTTGACGATTCGTGATTGAAGTCCTCGCTGATAATGTTGGTGACTGCATCATTGTTGCTTGTTGTATTGTTCTTTGAAAGAACACTCTCCTTTTCCCTGGTTGTCGTCATTTTACAAAGACATGGAATCAATCGATTCTGATATGCAAAATGTTGAAGTACGACGATATTGGCTGCTTCCCAGTCTAATTCGTTATCTATTTGTCCTTTTTCTAATATTGATTGATTATGAACTGTAATATTGTTTCTCTTACATGCTGTAAGTATTGTTTTTCGTGAATGTTCGACAAAGGACATGCCCGATACTTCAGTAGTGTTCTGCGTGGATTTGTTAGAGGTACTCAAGTGGTTGATTCCAGAAGAATTTAAATTAAGTATCACCAACACACTGGATTGTGATTTTGTTTCATATGGAGGACCATCTAATTCAGAATTAGGCAAGGAATGAACTAGTTTGCGTAGATTTTGATTTGTATTGTCTGTGTGGATGTCAATAACAAATTTTGATGAATGTGTAGTTGAGGCAGTAGTAGTACCTTCTATCCAATCCTTTACAACATCTTCTTGGACTACGTCACGTAGTTCATCACGTTTACGGCACAATGCGGCTAAAATTTGATATTCGGATGGTGCTGCCTGATGTTGTTCTGCAAGTGATGACACTAAATCTTCTTGTTTAAATGTCATGATGCATCTATCTTGAAACATGAATGTTAAAAGTGTCCGGAGATGCATGGGATCATTGGTTTTATTGTTTGAACCTGACGAGGACGACGCTACTCGTGATCTCCACAAGGTACAAACTGTAATTCGTACTAAACACCATAACAAATGATTTCGATCTTGCAAATCATACGATAAATCCTTGGATGACATTGGAATCGGACATACAACATGCATAGTTGTTGGTATGGTATTTGCGTCATGTTCATCATCACAAATATTATCATCGTGTTCCGATCGTTTACGTTTACGATCATCATTTTGTATCGTCATTATATCTTGTTTTTGTTCTTTCTCCTTTTGTTGCCTAACAAGTTGCAAGATGGCATTGCCTAATAATTGTTGTGATTGATGATAAGCAACCATGCTTAAGATTTTACTTGTAAATTCAGGTATAGGCCCTAATCGTACTTTGACCAATGGTATAGCATTCTTACTAGTATTTTTGGTTGGATCATTATCATAATTATCAAAATTGCGACAACAACAGGTATCTTGTAATACTTGATTTTCCCATGAATGCATATCACGTACAGCACCTAAAAATAAACATACTTGTAATTTATTGTCACTCTTATCCGCAATAGCATTACCAGCCGTCTCGGCTCGTACCATATCATTGGGTTGGATCCCAAAACAGGGTAATTCAGATTCAAGTGATTCATGAAGAAGTCCTGCTACAACATTTTCAATAGTTGGAAATTGTGGTTGGAGTAAATCGTTTAATATAGACTTGAGAGCTGCTTGATCTTGTTGATTCTTGTTGGTAGTCATATCATTTGTATCAGTGTACTGCTGTTTTTGTTTTTGTTGTGTAGTTGATGATGTTTTCTGACTTTGCCCATGTTTACACCATTCATACCATATCCGTACTAACGTTTTTTTGTTTGTTTTACGTAATAGAACGGCAGGTGAACTGTTCAATCCATGTGTGCGTAAAAAGTCTATGGAACACACCTTTTGCAAATGTTCTAATACTTGGCGTTTACTATCTAACCCAGCAATTGACAACGATGCCGATGACTTTGCATTTCCGCCTCCGCTGCTGTGAGAAGCAGCTGTAGCAGCCATGGCAAAATCAGGATTCGTCACAACTCGACATTTTAGTCCTGATCGTTCAATCCAGTCAGTTTTGTTTTCATTCGAAGAGGTGTTAACTGAACCAAACAGATTGTTCTTTTTCTTATTTTGGTTGGAATTATTTTCTAAAATTGCAGCCTTGATTGTAGAGAGTACAAATTGTTCTGTGGGAGGTTGTGAATTATGTGTTGGGCTTAACGCAAGATGTGTCACTGACCAATCTTCATCATGGATTAAAACTAATTCTCTCGAATCGTCATGATTGCTGGATGACGACGACGATGATGGTCCATATAAAAAGGATGCCACACATCGAACAAGTGCATCACGACGATTCCACCATTGACTTTCATCACGATTTGGTCGATACGAGGATGCATCAGCACCCCTTCCTTTACAAAACAAGACAACTTTTAAATGAACCATTTCAAGATAGAATACTATTCCGAAACAAACTATCTGCAAGCACTGTCTATGATGTGGAGAGAAACTATAGTCTATGAGACTCTAGAGACTAGAGGACATCACCATGGTCCGATTGATTTCTGGCGGATAGAGACGTGTGGACTCGAGAATTTCAAAATCTTCCTCTCTAGGCTCTGATAACGACGTACAGACGAGTACAGTACCACAGAAGTTTATATGAATATTCTGCGAGTACACAATTTTTACTTTTGATATGAAAAATAACGTGTGACCTATGTATAGTGGACAGTTGAATGATTTCAAGCACGACTGGCAAATTTTGAGAGATGCTTGCTCGCGCTATGGGTTCTTGATTTTGATATTATTTGGGGTTGTGTAATTTTTTCAATTTTTGGGTGTGCCCAACGGTTCTCTCTTATCTTCTTTCGTCGTTGTTTCTAATCCGCAGGTGTAGAAAAGAATATATATTACGAGTGCTGCACTAGCATTGCAACCATACCGCGCATATCCATCGTCATCGTCTTCCTTATACTCTATCGTCTATCGATATCTCATATATTAATCACGGTGACTGCTTCATTGGGGTTCGTAGAGACAACACCAAAGACTGGACAGCTATTCAATTGTAACCGATTGTTCGAATCGACCATACACTAATTAAACTAACTGTAAAACAATGGGACTCTTTGACAATGTGAAGAATGCAGGTGTTCGTACCAAATTGAAAGGTGAAATTGCCATGTTGGAACATGAAATGACAACTCATAAAAAGAAATTTGGTGTAGATTTATACGATCTCATGGTAAAAATTCACGGTGTTGGTTCGGACGGTAACAAACTCACGGTGGGTGTCGGTAAGATGTTTCATGCGAAACAATCGTTATTTCAAGAAGACTGGAAAATTGCTCATCGTGAAATACAAGACAAACTCAAACAAAAAGAAATGAAACAAAATGAAATATTCCGTTTAGAAGCTAAAAGTGAATGTGCCTTACCTGCTATATCGGCTACTGAAAAAATGAAGCAAGCGAGTCAGTGGATGACAGATAAAGGGTCCACAACGAAACTCATGGCAGAAATGGCATCATTAGATCGTGAGGTACGACTGCGCAAAGAACAATTTGGATTGGATATCTTTGATGCAGTTGTCATATTAGGCGAAAATTCATCGTCACAGCAACAACAAGTGGAAGAAAAAAAGAAATCGAAAACACCCATCAAGAAAGGATTTGGTGGACTTAAAAAGGCTGTATCTAAACAATTATCGGCTGTATCATCCAGTGAGAAAGAAGTTGAAGCCATGATTCAAGTAGCTAAACAAGACGCTACCTTTATACAAAAACAAATTGATCGAAAAGAAAAAGAAATTTCCAGTTTATCATAAACAGTCACTGTACGAAAGCATTTTTTATCAAAGCAGACTGGTGTATTACAATCGTAAAATATTAGAATAATGTTATACTACTTTGCTAAGTGTAAGCAGAAAACTTATGGAATTGTGTTGAATTAAAAATAGGAACTTATATAGACCTGCATGTAAAGACCATTGCACAGATACTCCAGAGATTATACTGTCTGTATATAACCTAACCGGAGCTCCATCATACAAGAATACTAAACCAGGGATGATTCTTCTTGTAATTATTTTAAAAACTCTTTGGAATCGCAACACCATAGAACAAAGAATCAATATTTCAACTATTCCAAAAAAAATTATATCATAGAAGCCTCCACGCTGAAATAATACTTCTTTTTCTAATTTGTTGAAATACGACTAAATTCGAACAATTTATCCACGTAGTAATCTTTAAAATCACACAACTGCCACTTTATAAAGCTAGACCCTCAAAAGATCTATGATGCAACGAATTTCCTAACTTAATGTTGTGAAGTTATCCCTGGTAGCATTCAGCGCGAGGATATTTATAAAATGATGTACAAATTATGAGAATATAGCTCAAGATATTTCGTTACATGCAGAAACCCCCATTAGAAACTAAAAATAAATCATCTATAAAGGGTACATTTATGGTTATCTTTTTGTGTGTCATCATGGTGTGTATTCCGTTGGAAATAATTATCTTGGATCTGCCAAAAGTGTGACCTTTTTGTGACTCAGGCCCACCCTAAACGGTGATACGAAATACGAAAATCGATTAACCAATCAAAATCCATAAAACGCAAATGAGGTCTTCAGAAATTCAGGGATGAGGAGGGACCTTTTTTCTTGTGTACCTGGTACTGGTTGGGAGTACTTCATTAATTCTTTGGTCGAGAAAGAACGAGTACCTGGTGCATTTACACAAGTCTTGCATGCAGTACGGAGAAATAACCTCTACTTCAAAAAGAACAGTCCGAAAAATAATACACTCCAAAGAAGAAATAAAATTCTTCGATCCAGTTGGTCGAGAGTTGAAATCATACAATAACAGTACTCCGCTGGAAAGAGTGCTCGTTGGATCATATGTTTTGAAGAACAGGGCAGTTGTCTCGATCTTTTGGGATCAGAAACAGTCTTATGAAAGACTATACACAAGAAGATAATAAAGTCTCAATAAATCCAAAAGGTGTTTGGTACTGTATTCAATTTTTAACTTTCTCTAGATTCAATTACTGTACAGAAACATAGGTGTTTTTAGAACAACCTCCCGGCCTATCGAATTATTGATGTCTTGCGGGAAGAAATGACAACAATAATTGTAGAGTATCTTGCCAAATTATTTTGAAGATGAACTTGAGAAAATGAATGCAGCTATTATCGAAAACAATCGTCATGGAGTTGAACTTCTCGAGCAACAGCGACACGCAGAAGCAATTGTCATGTTCGATCGAGCCGTCCAAAGCTTCAGTGAATACATCACTGAAGCCTCCACCTCCATTACCCATCAAGAGGAAGAAACGAATCACCAACCGACAAGCACTTTTTCGTCATTGACATGGACGAATCCACTTTTTCTGGAAAGTCAAACAGATGACTACTACATCTACAGTCGAGCTTTAAACATAGTCACCACGTCTGACAACACAGGGAATATTAATGAAGAGGAATCAGCAGCAGCTGTATTGTACAACAGTGCAATAGCAACCCATCTGCGTTTAGCCTCAATTATGTCTTCGAGCGGATCCCTGGAAGAATCCAGAAGAAATTTTATTCAAAGTTATCAAACAAAAGTTTTACATTTTTATCGATTTGCTTCGTATTTAATGCACCAAGGCGAAACTTTTTTCAGGGCGGCAGCATTGCACAACAGTGCTTTAATCTACGTTAACCAACAGCGTTACCAGGAAGCATTTTTGAGTTTTGAAGAAATGGATAGATTGCTTATTTCTACTACTAGCTCAACAGACATAACAACTTTAATGCTAGGTCCTGTTTTAGACGATGAAATTAGCCAAATGCTTATGAATTCAAGATTTTTCTTGACAGAATCTACGGTAGCTTCAGCTGCGTGACACAGCAAAAACCAAAAAATCATGACAAAAATATAAATCTAGTAATCCTACGGTATTGGTTACTTTAAAAATGCTATTCACTTTTAGAGTATAAATTAGCTTTTCCGTCAAGAACATCAATTGGGTTTACACCTCAAAAAAAATATAAAATAATAAAGTGAAATAAAACTTTAATTTTTGTCTGGTTTAACGGAGTAGATAATGAATCAAAATATAACTCTCCTTTGGTACATACTAAAAAATTAAAGCCGGTACTTGAACAAGCATTGGTCTAAGAAAGAGGTTAAACCCTACGAAAGAGCTCCTATGCAATTCAAATAACTCTAAAGGGGTTATGATGGGTACTATTATCGATATTGGACCTCCCCTACCAGGTATGTAATGTGTCGATCCTACGGCTGAGTTACGGGAAAGGGACGGTAATCATTTGTCTCCAATTAGCATCCCTGGGACACTCTTGCCCTCGGGTTACTTCAACATTCTTAGAAAAGGCCTTTTTTTCTTCTACTCCCTCTGTTCCAAAAAAAAACGACCATTTTTGTGGAACTCATTTCTTAAGGTCACTATACTTTGTAC
>WKLE02002039.1:8387-24006 GCA_014885115.2 Asterionellopsis glacialis | reverse complement strand
GAGAACAAAAAAAAGTGAAAATTTGGGGGGAGGCACACAAGGGAGTGCGTGTGCGGTCAATACGACCTGAAGACGACGAATGTCCTCGTATCAAGTATTTCTACGTAAGACCTGGTATGATAAGCATAGCGTACCTTTGGTACTGTTACGTTGTTTTTCCGTGCGTGTCGATCGATGATGGTAATCCTACTTACTACGTACAGACAGTACACGTCATTGAAATCATTTTTTCTTCTGAGAATCTAAGCAGTGAAAATGAGCAGAAATGGAGCGGCAGCAGCTCGATCATAGCAATAGAATAGCGCTGGTTGAAGATCTGAGCGATATATAGCAAGTTATATCGCCAACGACAGGACCACGACACGGCAGGATTGTCGTCTAACACCTTTGTTTATGTGTATATTGAAGATATAGAATATGAACAAATCTACTGTTGCATCAGCCCGAACAGCATCATCCACAAGAACAGCAACAGCAGCTTTAGATTACCCAACATCTTCCACGAGTTCGACGGGGAAGGATATTTTGTTCTTTTCAACGGAAGCTGCATCACCTTACAGTGAAACCGCACACGATGTTGCGTTACAGATTCGCGATGAATCTAATTGGAGATGGAACTATCATGATCATGTGATTCGTAACATGGAAATTTGTACAGAATCATCGGACGCATGTTTGGCAGTAGCGCAAGCAGGATTGGACCGTTTGTATGACACATTTCGTTATCAAGGAACATCTCTCAAAAATGCGCTGACTAACAATCACGGAATCAACGATGAATCGTCGCTAGTCTTTGAAACAGGTAAAATCGTTGGAACGGGACAGTTGCCATCAACTATTGATGGAAACAATAATACTGATAATCACAATCATTTAAAACTACCTATTGGAAAGGACAAGAACAAGAGAAATACTGTGTTGTATGGTGCGGACGTTATACAACAATTAGATGATTGGGCACGCGTTGGTGTTGTAGAACCTGATACAGCTGAAGCTATTCGAAACTTAACACGCCAAGATCTCAATTTACAATTATCAGATTGGGTATTTGTTGTAATGGGGGCTGGTGCAGCTATGGGACCACTTCAAACATTGTTATCCCTGGGTGCACATGTAATTGCGATTGACTTGCCAATACCAGCTGTATGGGAACGTCTCATGACTCTTGCCAAGTCGTCTCCAGGAACATTATCATTCCCCATGACAAGAAGACAGCATACGACTACTGCTACTACTGCGCCGACTGAAAAGGAAATGACTGTACGTGCGGGATGTAACTTATTGACGCAAATCAATGAATTGCGGGATTGGTTAATATACCAATGTCCGGATAAACGTCTTGTTCTCGGATCGTATGCGTATTTAGATAGCTCCGCATTTGTACGTGTATCTCTTGCTATGGATGCTGTAGCATCGGGTTGTTTAGAGGCACGTCCCAATAGTGCCTTGGCATACTTATGTTCACCCACGGACTGTTTTGCAATCCCGCATGCAGCACGTGAAGCATCGAACCAAAATTATAGGGATGATATTCATCACCATGACATATTGCAACGTCTAATGAAATGCTTCGATACGACAGACACACGATTTCTTCAACCCAACATTGCAGGACAACAACCACAACTTCCCTTGGTGGATGCAATGGTATTACAGCAGGGACCAAATTATTATTTGGCCAAACGATTGCAGCATTGGAGAGCTATGGTTGCCAAGTATGAGCATGGAGCGGTCGTCTCATCCAATGTCGCACCTGCTTCGAACACACAAAGTGTCTTGAAAAACAAATTATTAGCAGCTGCCTATGCAGGTGCTAATCACATCAAACCGATACGTATATTCGATCCAGAGACAAGTAATGTCCTAATGACATATCTATTACTTCATGATTTAAAAGAACAATCTACGAATGGACGTGGTGCAGGAGGCCTTGGGGTGGATCATCCTTTGAACATTTTTGCAACAACACCTGTCCACAATGGCATATGGAGATGTGGATATCAAATTCGCTCACTTTTAGAATTGGTAGTCGCCTATTATTTTCTTGAAAAGTATCAACCTCGTTTCTTCTTAGCCATGGCAGTAGGAGCAGCAGGTGTTGGCGCAGCAAGATTTACAAGTAATTTATAAATTATTAAAATGGATGAATTATGATTATTTCAAATCAGATGCTACTTGTTCTTTATCGCCTAATTTGCATTTTTCACATAAACAATGAAAACCAAAATTCGACATTAAATGGTCTCGTCGTTCTTGTGTAGCTTGATGTGCATGAAATTGACCATAACTACAATATAACTCGTCACCTTTTTGTATATCACGCGTAGCAAATAAAAATAAAAGCTCAAGTTGTTCGTCCCAATGATGTTGTACATTAGGATCGCAACTATGATTCATCCGACA
Organism: Asterionellopsis glacialis; assembly: GCA_014885115.2. Lineage (NCBI taxonomy): Eukaryota > Bacillariophyta > Plagiogrammaphyceae > Rhaphoneidales > Asterionellopsidaceae > Asterionellopsis > Asterionellopsis glacialis. Next base: position 21,603 of record WKLE02002039.1, on the reverse strand, counting down.
CATGATTGGGAATACACCCCCCTCGGATGCATTGCTACCTGTTAATTTGACACTGTTGGTTTGATAGATACCATATTGTGTGACGTTGCCATCTTCATCATTATACTTGTCCAACGAAAATAATGCCATCATGGTCCGTTGTTGATCCGGTGTGCATTGATGAAATTTCTTTGTCACATAGGCCTTGTGTAATTCAATAGCTTCTCGTTTGGACGAGGCTTCATGACCATTTGGACAACGTATAATTGGACTTTCACGATTAATTTCGGTACCTTTCCCAATGTTAACAATTGCTTCTAATCCTTTCCCCCCATCAAGTTCTTTTGAATCAATCATTCTCCATAATTTAGGTCGTTTTTCATCATCCCGTTTAGCATCATCACGGGCCTTTTGTTGAAGTGTCAATCGCGCAATAGCATCTAATGTTGCTTGACTGCTTCCCGTCGGAATGTTGTTGCCATTATCATTGTCGTCATCGCCATCTTCCTCCGAGGAAGAATAATCACCAAAGACATCAAATATATCCTCTACGTCGTCATTCGTAGTATTACTTGTGACCGTTGTCATGGTGAAACTCAGACTAGGGCTTTACCGCTGTTCACAAATTGATAATGTTCTTTCAGAATGTTCTGTTATGGTCGGTGGTGGGTATCAATCGCAGTCTAACTTCGTCCGGGGATAATAGGGCTGTTTGTTCATCAGCGATTGTTTCCGTGTCCTGTTTCTCGTTTTCTGCATTTCTTTTTATGGTTTTGTTTTTTTGTGATTCTATGTTCTCTTTTTCCTCATAATGCATTTTGTGTTGAATGTACGTAGACGAGACCTATTCATAAGTTTGAGTCGAGTCACAGACAGTAAGTAAGCTTTCTGGTCAAGATTTGCGTGTTTACACATGCGAGTCAGTTCGAGAAAGATACCCACCGAACTAGTCCAGATTCACTGACGGTAAGAACAATAATGTAACGACAACAAGACTTCAAACAGCATGTGTTTTTACACATATTGATATGTACAGGTATCACGGATTTGCACTTGCTGCAATTGCTATGCTTTTACTTTATATTGCATACTATTAGTATGTTCTCTTCAAGTATCATTGAGTTCATCTCTTTACGACCTCCATCGTCCACCTCTCATTTTGGTTTTCCACTTACATAATGGAAATTCATAACTTGTACCTTTGGATCCATCGGGCTGTATGGCATTAGCAGTCCACGGTTTATTTTGTTCTTGAGTACCATGAATTTCAATACTTGCCTTGTACCACCCTGATCCAATATCATTTGTACCATTGCAGATACTGTCCCATACAGCATCTGAATCTTGTTGTACACCACGTAATACTTGTGATCCATAGGGTCCACCAGCATTGGCATTAACAATCGCTTGTATATTATTGACTTGTTCCAAGGCATCCTTACCAGTTTGTATTTCTTCCATCATGCGTGTATCAACAGATTTTTCGGCATGGGCAATATCATTAATAGTAAAGTGCAATACTAATTTGTTGTATTTGTCGGAATCAAAAAACTGATTCACGTACTTGAACATGGCAATGTCTCTTCCCGACGTTTCCACCATGACATTGATATGTTCTTTTTGAGCTTCACGTAATAATATAATACCCAACATTTCCGACAAGGTCCGGTACCGTGAAAAGATGCCTGCCTTGTATTTCGCATACAGTTCTACTTGATTGACATCCAAAGTGTACAGCTTTTGAAATTCTTCATTGGCCAATATAGCAATCATGTGATCCAATTGACGAAAAAAACTATTGGTACCAACCGGTAAATGTTCTTCTTCTACTTGATCTTTGGAATCTTTGGGTACCACCAAGGCTTCCATGAGTAATTTGGAAAACCATGGTTGATAGACAGATGTTGTTTTACGGATACCATTGACACCTGTGACGAGTACAATCCATGGTTTCGTTGCCTTGGATGATGCATTCTTTTTTTGTTGCATTTGAATAGCACCATTCCAATTACCATCGTGTAAGATACGCTCAAATTTAGTACGAAAAGGTGCATTCGATGGAAACTCAATAGCACTCCCTACACTACTAGTATCATCGTCGTCATTATCATTATTACTGTTTTTTTCATCCTCCGTTTTAGTTTCATCCTCAGTCGGTGAAGGTGGTAAAAGTATCGAATGTAAACGATCTGAAAATTGTCCCGTTTGGCTCCAATTTTTATGGGATTCATGTGCTACATCTCGAAGTAAGGCTTCAAGTTCCTCAAAATCCACATTGCTACTAGTTGCAGATCCAGTAACATTACGTAAGGATTGAAGTACCATTTGAATTTCGTCTTGCGAAAATGGTGTACAGGATTTGGTATCTTGCACCATTTGCTTTGCAATTTCTTCCATTTTGACGGTATCTACTTTTGATACTTTAATTCGTTTTGGTTCTGGTTCTTGCTTATTGTCTGCTAATCTTTTGTTCTCGTCAGCAGTAGCAGCGTCGTCCTTTTTTGGGACGCCTGTATCGCTGTTGCTGCTCATCGTCAAAACAGCACCACAGGTGGCAAGGATACGGTATTTTGCTATCAAACAAACAAAAATAATGGATTCAAAAAAAAAAGGCATAGTATTCAAAATACACGCACGCGATAACGCACGAATGACGGACACACCACACCAAGCTGTCCATGCTCGTCCTTCGCTCGTTTTAAAGTCTTTGAGAATATCTTCTTTTCTGTCGAAAGGACAGACGACAACAGACGTGCGCAGCAGAGCCACAAAAAATTTGAAAATCCGGCAAGAGAAGAACAAAAGAAAAAGTCTTGACAGACAAGATCAGAACAGCACAAAAGAACAAATCAAGGAGAACGCCTGTACATTTAGGGTGCGTGAGAATCATTTTGTTCTATACCCCTAACAAACCACTTCACATCGATTAAAGAAAAACAAGACAAGTGTTTCAATAGATTATCATGGCACCAGATATAGCAGCATCAGGAGGTGGAGGTGGAATGTCACGTGCAGCTAAGAAACGTGCAAAAAAGAAAAATAAGCAGCAGCAGCAGCAGCAAGTCAAAGCAGTCGATAATGAACATTCCTTGGAGAATACCAAAAAGAAAAAGAAGAAACAACAATTATTTGATGATAGTGACGAAGAAGAAGAACAACTATTAGTCATGAAACAAAGTAAAAAACGTAAACCTAAACGTGACGAAGACAATTCATCCGAAGAGGAGGATCTAGTAAAACCGTTGAAAAAATCAAGCAAGAAGAAAACGAAAAAGTCTTCCAAGAAGAAGAAAACGAAAAAGGAAGACCACGAGGACAGTAGCAATGATGAACATGACGTTGAAATGGAAATGGATGGTGAAATGGAGTCCGACAATGATGAAAACTTAGACTCATCTGTTGCAAAAGGAAAAAGCAAAGACGACAATAAAGAGGACGACGACGAAGAAGAAGATGATGAGGATGACATTGATAAAGTTGTCGAAGAAATGGTATCCATGTTATCACCTTCCAAAATACTAATGTTGAGCAATAATAATGACAACAACACTGATGTTGATGATGAACATGATTCTCATATAATTCAAATGGCCAAGGACCAGTTATCGATTGATTTACTTTCAGATGTCATACCTGAAATGACATCCAAAGTGCGTGCTAAATGTTTATTTAATTCCTTATTGGCGCCCTCCAATATAACCTCTGATGAGTTTTATCAAACCTACTGGGAAGAACAACCCTTGCTCATTCAATCACAGCAAGGTAAAACATCATCTGATAACAACTCCAAAGCCGACGACGACAATGTTGTCACAAATCGAAATTTAAATGGTTTCTTATCCTTAAAGTCTATTCAGACACTATTGCAAAAGGAGCCCATGTGCTATGGACGTGATTTAAATGTAACACGATACGAAGATACAACAGGTGATGGTATTAAACGGCGTATTACATTAGATTTGGTGGATAAGGATGATGAATCATCTCCATCCTATGTATTGTGTGACGCAAAAGATGTATGGTCCAATTACAAAGATATGGGTTCTACTATCCGACTGCTGTGTCCACATAAACATGTCGATTCTGTGCATTCCTTACTATCCACTTTGGAATTAGAATTTGGTTGCATGGTAGGTGCAAATGCCTATTTAACACCTCCATCAGCCTCACAAGGATTTGCACCTCATTATGACGACATTGAAGCCTTTGTATTGCAATTAGAAGGATGCAAACATTGGAAGGTGTATCCTCCCATGAATAAAGGTGAAACCTTACCACGCGCAAGTTCAACAGATTATACAGAAGAAGACTTGAAAGATATTCAACCAACATTAGATGTCGTGTTAAAACCTGGTGATATACTGTATATGCCACGCGGATGGATCCATCAAGCCATGACATTGCCTACGACAGCAAATTCTAAGAAGGACGGACACTCCTTGCATTTGACAGTGAGTGCTATGCAAAATTGGGCATGGGCAGACCTATTAGAAATTTTAGTACCAGAAGCCTTGGAGGCAGCATGTCAAAGTACAACATCTACAAGTTTACGTCAAGGTTTACCACGTAACTTTTTAGAGTATATGGGTGCTATACATGATAATGTATCATCAAATGATGAATTACCGGAAGGTTTAAAGCAAGCTGCCCAGGCGCATGAGAAACAAAGCAATGAAGACGATGAAGATGATGAAGAAAAGATTGCCAAACAAATCAAACAAAAACAACAAAAACAATTCCGTGAAGAAGCTAAAAAGCGCATTATGAGGGTATGTAAGGAAGCCATGTCCATGATTGATGCTGGATGTGATCAAATTGGTAAGCGTTTCTTATCAGATAGACTGCCACCTGCCTTATTTACCAAAAATGAATTATCTTTAACAAGTGAATCTAAGGATGCGACTCATCACACAGCTACTCATGGTGGTAAGTTATGGCCCAATACATTATGTCGTTTGGTACGTCCAGGTATTGCAAGGTTGGCATTAGAAGACAACAAGGCAGTACTGTACCATTGTGTGGATAACTCGCGTGTGTATCATGGCAATCCATTAAGTCCGATGGAATTTGAATTAGACGATGCACCCGCATTAGAAATGTTATTGACAACGGTAGAGCCGCATTGGATATGCGTTCAAGATTTGATCCATGATGACATTGAAGATAAAATGGATATTGCTCAATCATTGTACGATGAAGGAATACTTGCTATTTTGCAAACTGAAACACCTGATAAAAGTGTTCAAACTGGGTAAACCCAAAAATAAACAACGATTATATATATTTTTTAAATTGAAGGGTTTATTCGTTTGAAGTCGCTGCTACTTGTCTTTCAATTCTGGTGACATGCTTTTCGGATGGTTACTTCGCACACCATAGTTCCGGTCGATAACGTAAAAGGCTGTATAATATAGATGTATCCTCCAAATATTGCTCATAGACCCTGAATGCATCCTCTCCACTTACATCTGTACCTCGAAGTAAAGGGGTCAGGCTTCTCAGTAATACAAAGTGTTTGATATCTTCAATGTGACCCTCCTTGTCCCCTCCTTCTGCACTAAATACCTTCAAGTTAGGACAAAGCTGAATATCTCTGATGACTTCCAACAGACTTCCAGTACCACTTTCGAGCTGTCCTAATGCCAGCGATTCAATCGATGTGTTGATACGTAAAGTTTTGGCAATAATTGAGATATGGTTGGAATTGAGCACATTGTGGCATGTGAAGCTGACGCTCTTCAAGATCGTTGATTTCTTCATTAGATATGCCAATGGTATAACTGCGACGGGGTCAAAATATTTCAAAGAAATCCTTTCCAATTGAGTAGATAAAGTATCTAACCCTTCGAGGCATTCGGCCGTGTAAAGTTTATCACTGTAAATGCCCCACATCACTCCTTCTAATTTCAATTCTTTCACGTTAGGACAAAGCTGAATATCTCTCATGACTTCCAGGAGACTACTACTTTGGAGCTGTCCCAATGTTAGCGATTCTATTGATTTGTTGATGGTCAAGGCTTCGATAATAATTGAGATTTGGTCGGAACTGAGTAAATGGTAGGATGTGAGACTAACACTCTTCAGAATATTTGAATTCTTTATAAGTTCTGCCAATGGCAGAACTACAATGGGATAAAAATAAATTAATGAAATATTTTCCAATTTTGAAGATAGAGCAGCTAATCCTTGGAAGCACTCAGCTGTGAACAGGTTATCGTTTAATCCTTCAAATTGATTTTGTGCACAGCTGCAAGCAACGGATTTCAGATTTGGAAGGTTTTCCAAGCTTGTGAGCAAATCCATTACAGTCTTAGGAGACTGAAGCACTGAATCTACGGAGACATTCTCGACATTTGAAACATCGAGTGGTGGTAGTTTTGGCACTGGAGGTAAACCAAGAGCTCGAAAATCCTCTTCCTCTTCCTCTTCCTCTTCCTGCTCCTTTCTAATTGTAGCAATTAGTGCCACTACGGCATTTGGATCGTCCAGGGTTTGTGTCCCGAGAGACTTCAACGGTATGGGAAGCAGTAAAAGCTGTTCAATGGCATAAGTGAAACCCATATTTGCTTCAATTTCGATTACAAGCGTATCCGCTTTCAATGTGATCAACGCTCCTGACATCCCTATTTTACCTACTACTGTCAAACTCCTTGGTCCGTGTATATCTATAACACTTTGGATTGTGGCAAGGGGAAATGGACCAAAGGCTCCATCCCAAGGAGCCCATCCGCTTGATGTTGCCTCCTTTATTTGTGACTGTGTTAGACCCTCTGACAGCAACGGATAGAGCTCTTTACTGTATGGTGAAGAAAAAAGGGCGGTGTGTAGCGGTAGACCACCATGGGGGGGCTTTATTCCAATTGCCTCGGGGTATTCCTGTACAAGATATTCGACTATTTGAGGTTGTGCGTTACTTCTGATAGCCTCGTGTAAGGGGAGGACGCCAGCAGATTCTTCCGACAGTGCATTTGAACGGACATGGGCGGTCCGGACAGCCTCCGGAAAAGCTCGATGGATAGCCTCAAGGACTGATAATGGAAGGTCAAGAGAACAGACCCAATGCATTAGTGGTTTCGATATCTTATTCCGAAAAGCACGACTTGTGCTCATATCTACAGTGTATTCTTCCTTCGAAACTTTAGGATCCTCCTCGATCGAGGCAATTATTGCTGTTGCCAGCTCGGGAGCGGAATTCCTCCATGACACACGACTCGCTATTTTGGCGGTCTCGTGTAACATGTAAATGTTCTGAATGCATTCTGATATCCTCTTTTGGGGGGGCAGAGCTGCCAATGTCGAATTCATGGTTGATCTTTCCAGAGATTGTCAAATTTGCAAAGGTTCAATCTAGTGGGCGTAAAGCAGACACGGTCTCGATTGACCGGCTTCTAAAAATGTATTAATTATGTTCTTCTCGAATCTCAAGAAATCATGCTGAGGATGGAAAGCTGGATGGATCTTTTGGAATAGGTGTCAAATAATAATGGTACTGTATGTATTTCGTCCATAGTGGACTTCAAGCTTATCCCGCCTTACCAGGTACCAGATATTAGGGCATCAGTCATCAGTAATATTCCTAATCAAATAATGGTACTGTATGTATTTCGTCCGTAGTGGACTTCAAGCTTATCCCGCCTTAAAAGATATTAGGGCATCAGTCATCAGTTATATTCCTACCGGTACTTCTAAAAACAGCTGCGGTCTAGTACATCTTTACCAGAACACATAAAAGAATTTCTAAATATTTTCACATTTTTGCAAATTCGATTTTTTACATAATTTTTTGTTTCTCTGTATGTTGGCTTTTTGAGTCCTGCGAACATACCAGGCACATGCTTTCCAGTATAGTACAACAAGTACGATCGCTAAAAATTGCGCTTGCCAGGTTTTGACCTTTTCATCCGTTATCAAGTTTCCGGACGATATGTCATCCAAACTATGTTTTCTAGTTTTAAATACAGTATTACAAACGTTTATTTACCCGTTTGTAAGTTTCAAGATCTGTCATCCCCACTATGTTTACTACGAATAATAGTCAGACAGTACAGAAAAGCTGAGGTAACCGTTACAAAATAATGCCGATTAGTATTCCTGCGATTTCATTCTGAAGTGCAAGTAGCGTACATTAAATACTGAAAATCAGGTAAATACGATTACTGTAATTAATCTTTTTCTTGTGTTCTGTGAAAAAATGTGGGATGGGATACAGTCAACAATCCAACATAAGTTTGCGTGTTATAGGCAACCGCAAGAAAGCGAAGATCGAATCCACCGCGATGAGATTCAAACTGGCAATGGAAATTCTGTTGGCAGCATCAGCAGTGATTCTTGTTGCACAAGTCAACGGAGCTACTACTGATCCACAAGTACCAGATTATGCCCAAAGACAGATTCAATGGTTAAAATCCAAGAAGGGAGGATTCTTCAGCAGCAAGATTACCTACACTAATCCAGATGATACAACATCCCTCAGTGGTATGTATGCTTTAGCCCCCATCGCAAAGGGGGAAGAGATCATTCATATCCCAGCGGATGCTCTCCTCACTACCAACCACACTGACTTTGATAACGACAACGACGGGCTACCTACCAATAAACTTTGCAATGCCGCATGGAACCTAGCAGAGGAACGCCGCAAGGGAAAGGAATCTCTTTGGGAACCATACGTCACGTACTGTTTCGAAACCTTTCCACATGAAAAGCTTCCTGCAAAATGGTCCGATGAAGCTCTGGAATTATTCTATGATATTATCGGCGAAGAACTCGAACCTCAATATTTCGGTGACAGGGGGTCCTACGAAGAATACTGCGGATATGATGAAGACGAAGAACGTGATGACACCCTTGAAGCAGCCTACCGGATCGTCATCTCACGAGGGTGGACTGACGTCTTTGTCCCCTTACTAGATATGATCAATCATCGGAATGGTAAATGGTATAATGCCGATCAGGCTGGTTCGGCTCACACGGGAGAGGACATCTCCGTTGCGGCGCTAAGGGATATTGAGGAGGGTGAACAAATCTATAATTCATACAACGAGTGTCCGGATACAGATTGTCACAATATAAGACTAACCTTCGCAACGCCAGAGATTTTATCTGATTATGGATTCGTGGAGCAATACCCTAGGCGTTTCAATATTGCCGCGGATAAAGAACTTGATTTGCCTGTATTTGAAGTGGACATGGATGAAGATGGGGAAGTTGGTATTAGTTGGCTTAATGGCGAACCTGACGAAGACGATATAGAGTGGTTTCGCGAGCAGTTAGAACGTTTGGTGGACCTTGAGGAGGAAGTAAAAGAGAGGCTTGAGGAGCTGGAAAGTCATGAGCAGTATACCATTAATGCATACTATAATGCCGTACTCGAAGGATTGGAATTAGCAGTATCTTGGGATGACGAAGACGAATACGAGGCCCTGGAAAACTACGCAGACCAACTTGTGTACCACGGGAAACACATTTGTCCTAGTACAAAGTTTATTCCCGCAGGGAACAAGGTTTATAGCGAAGCTGATGAATCTCGATTCCAACACATTGAATTCAGTTACTTTGATGATGATGAAGGAAACAAGTTGGACACATGCCTTCGCTTAGATGGCTGGATACACATGTGCAACAGCATGCGTCCTCATTATCATGAATGGTTTGTGGACTACCCAGCTCAATTTCTCAAACAGGTCAAACGTGTCTTATTCCTTGGTGGAGGAGACAACATGATTTTGCATGAAGTTCTTAAATATCCCGAATTAGAGCTTGTCGTTGGGATGGAACTAGAGCAGATAGTAGTTCGTAGCAGTTTCAAACATTTTAAGACTCAACCGCACTTTGACGATAGTAGGGTCCAGTGGTGGTTTGGAGATGCTGCCAAGAGCCTGAAAATGCTCCCGGATGAATATCTCGGAACCTTCGATTTGGTGGTCATAGATTTGATCACCTACGTGACTGAATTTTTAATGGTCACGGATGAGCTTAGTATCCTTGACTTCTGCTTGCTGCTCCTCAATGAAGGAGGAATTCTGACCATGAATGAAGAATTCATTAAACCTACGAAAGCGACTGATGCCCAGTACACTGTCGATTTAGAAGTAAGAGATGTACCCATTTTTTGCCAGATGTCTATCAATATGCTGAGTAATACCGTTGACTTTATGACCACCAAGCCAATTGATCATGGTGTAGAGAGTTTGGTTGTGACGCCAGGCGTTACCAGGACTGACAGTCAGAAATTTGAGTCTTGGTGGAATTATCATAGGAATGTTCACCATAAGTTGAAGGGGAGAAAAGCTGCAACAGTTGATGCATCTGATAATACTCAAGGTATCATGACTGTTCTCGAGGCTGAAGACATTTCTCTTTCCATGAACTCCATGACTGATATAAAGGATACTATTACCAAATCTTTGCAGCAAGTGGGACTCACAATCCTTTCATCTTCATCTTTTGAGACAAAGGTGCTCACTATCGCCTTGAAAGAGGGCTATGTAATGATAAGGTGCTGGTCTGAACATAAGTATATTGCATTTGATTTAGTGCTTTGGAGTAGCCTTGACCAACTAGATATTGCAAAGTCTGCACTGGTTGATGCCGTTGGCGCCAAATCAATTTCGTCTTACAATATCGTTTTAGGTGGTATGCGGGGTGTTGAGAAAGTTGAAATTGCAAAGTATCCAACCACTATGGATTCCAATACTCCTACATGCTCCAGTGATGACACCACCACTGAAACAGCCTTTGCAATTAATGATAACTATGATGTACTTCTTCGTGAAATGGATACACTTTTGCAAAGTAACAATCCAGTTACTATTGTATTCTGCCCGGAGAAGGATAAACCCTGTCATAGTCTGGAGTCACTCAAGTTTGATGAAACTAGTAAAACTGAGAAAGTTTTCCCAGTATGGTCATGCGCTTCTGGAGACTCCATGGAAGTTGAAGGTGCTTGCGAAAAGACAACACTTGATGCCATGAAGTCAGCCCTCGCTTCAGGAAAAATAAATAGGATCATCATCGATCCTGAAACTCCACGCAAAATGGGTCACGTACTGCGTGAGGTCCTAGAAAAGGGAAGGGTGCAAAAACAAGTACTCGCTGAGCATTACGTCGTGCTTGCACCAGCATTTGATTCTGATGAAACATGGCGTAGTGCTCTCTGTGAATGGTTGCGGACTGATGCCAAAACAACTTACCCTGTTTATCATGCTGAGGTTTTGTTTAGCACTTCTAAAAGTCCTGGGAAACTAGGAATGAGCATATTTTCTGCTGGGGACATCGACTTCTTCTCCCACCTGGCCGAAGCCATTGAGCAGTACACAACCTTACCAGGCCTTGTCGTAGAAATTCCTAGCATTCAAGGTGGTAAGCACGAGTACATGGAAGATGTTGACCCTTCGCATGCTGCGAGTGAATCTAGCTATGACAAAACTCCAGCTGAGAGTCAGTGGGCATCTCAGAATTCTTTAGGAATGCAAACTGTAACTCAATTTGAAATAAAGATTCCTCCAGCTCCTCTTAGAGTTGGCGATAAAGTCCTTGCGCAATATTTCGATCATCCATTGGTTGGAAGGTGGTCCCCTGGAACTGTCAGATCATTAGAGAAAGATGGTTCGTTTGATGTTGAATATGTAAGTGGAATTGTACAATATTTGGAACGTGATTCGATTCGCAAATGGGATATTGCACGCGATATATCAGCTTCAGAGATAGTTCTAGTTAGGCACGGAGAGGATTCCGACGACAGGTATGTTGGAAAAGTGCTCGAAAAGTTACCAAACAATGAATACAAGGTACATGTACATAACGGCCAGGGATTGGTGATAACTGCAAAGTTGGAGGATATGATGAAAAGATTTGAAGAACCTGGTGATAAAATACCACAACCAGGGATTTCTTGTACGATATTGAAAGAAATGCTACAGACAGCGATCGTCTCTGAAGTATATGATACTACCCTCCAAGATGAAAAGCTTAACGTGGAAATTCATGATGGTGCAGGAGATGGCTGTGTTGTCACTGCACTTTGGTCACAAGGAAACGCCGTTGCTATTTGGGATGGTGGACATCACATTGACTTGAACGTTTTTACCCTGGAAGAAGATGATGAAATGCATGAGGAATTTGGAAAAACCTTTCTTGAGATGGCCTCATCCTTTGAAATTGTTATGGTGAATGAGCAGCCTAGAGGCACTGGTCGTGTTGTCAATTTTAAAAATGAAATGAAGAGTGTTGCATAAACGCCACGATACTTAAGAAACACGCCATGCCGTTGACATGAATCAAAATTATAGGCACATGACACCCGAGTTCAAAATTATGCAAACATAAGCACAACATGAGCAAAACATATCAGAGGTGTGTAAATAAATACATTGGATAAAAAGAAGTGCGGCACAAACAAACAAGAAAATGTAAATAAGTTAAAGTAGCGATCAATATTTATGCATATGTCTAGAGTCTTATTCATTTGAATCACAGAGATTTGTATCAAGCTTTGGATCATCATTAGATAATTCACCTTCCGCAAGTTATGACGTGACATATGCTTGGCAACTACATCCTTTCGTTCATCTTGCTCACTAGTTCAATGATACCTACAGATCAAAAGATATGCAAAGAACTGTAGAAAACATTAATTAGCCCTGTTATTGTCGTATCTTACGTTTTCCGTTGATAAAGTTTTATGGTATGAGAAGAATTTAAATATTGAAAGTAATGGATTGGTAAAAGACATGTTGATTATCTAAAGATTACACTACTAGTCGGTAGACTGACTCCCTTGTTGTTGAAAATAAAAAGTTGGACATATTTACATACCAATGTACCACCGGCAGCACAAGAAGAGTAATCGATATTTGGAATGTACTTCTAAACTTATACAAAATTATTGTTAGATTTTAGTTGATAATAGCAACCTTGGCAAGGATATCATCAGCATCCAAATCTTCAAGGGTATCAAAGACAGACATGGTTTTACCTGCTTCAGTTTCTCCCTCGACAGATACTTGAGAATCACCTGACCATTCTTCAATCTTTGATTTGGGTACCTTGGCAGCTAACAAACCCTTGCCGTAGAGATCACCTTCAATACTAGCACCAAGCCAGTTGGCACGTTCAGCCAAGGCTTCGAAAGGAGATGCGGATGCATGGACACCGTTGTCACCGGTGTTGGGCTTGGTCTTCAATCCCAAGGATTTGTATTCATCCAAAATAGTGCGACGGATAGATCCCTTGGGAGCCT
>WKLE02002036.1:0-13063 GCA_014885115.2 Asterionellopsis glacialis | reverse complement strand
GTGGGTTTCCACTCTGATGGTGCAGACAGAAAAACTGCAATTATTAGCCAACTTGTCAAGTTCTCATAGTTCAGTTGGAGTAGATGAAGATATCAAAGCACAGATCAGAAGGTACATAAATTATACTATTTTTCATTATATTAAATTTATTAAGTCCGCTGAAGAATTTGAAGACTTAAGTAACAAACATATATTTAGAAGAAGAGTTCTTTCTCATCTGACAAACACAAACACAAAAAATGTGAATCCAAGAGACCTTTGGCATGCATACAAGAAAATTGCAAAGACTGCTCTTAATATTCTTAGATAAGATGTGCAGTATAGTATTCAGGAACTAGTCCTTTTCATGTTACAAAAAACAGATTGGGAACAAGGAAAAATGGACAAAGGAACTTTTGCCAAAAATTTGGCTCAAAAATACAGGAACCATGGTATCAAAAGGTAAATGCTATAATTTATTAATTTTGGTTTACAAAGTTGTAATTTGTTTTCTCTTAATTTTGTTCACTTGAAAACATCTTAGAGGTTTATTCCCAACAGACTGTTTTTCAAATGATTGCATCACTCAAAAATAGGATATGGGCTGGCTTTTTATAATGCTAAACATACTATGATGAAGGGTGAATGTTGACTCAAAGTGACACTTTTTTTTGTCCATAAAACCAACATGAATTGTGGTAATGAAATCTCTCAGTTTCATGTCAGGACTGAACATACAAATTTGGCCTTGTTTGATATCATGGCCGTGAGTGGGGCTAGGATGTGACTTCTTCTTCGCCACATATCGCCATAGTAGTTAATCATGCGTAAGAATTTCCTTAATTGGCGATTAGTCTTAAGAGGCTCTAAACGCTGTATTGCTTCACTTTCTTATGCTGTGGTTGGATACCATTGCGAGTTAGCCAGTAGCCTAGATAATCAATCTGGTCCATGGCAAAATGGTATGTGTTAACATTTACTACAAAACCAGCTTCTGAAAGGCAGCTTAGTACCACATCAACTTTGGCAACCTGTTCTTCTAACATTGCACTTGACGTTATTAAAATATCGTCTATATATGCCCGTGCAAATTCTAAGTAGCCTAGAATATCATTCATGATTTTCTGAAAGATATCAGGGCTGTTCTTAATACCCTTAGGTAGGCATTTGTACCTGTATTTACCCCATGGTAGATTTGTACTGCATAGTTCCTGTTATTTTGTATCTAATAGAATGTGATAGTAACACATACTTAGGTCAATCACAGTTGCATATTGAAATCCATCTAGTTTTTGTAGTAGGTCAGCTATTTTTGGTAACAGGAATGGTTTCCTCTGAATTACCTTGTTGAGTTTATGAAAGTTGGTTACAATATGTACATCGCCTGTTTTCTCTGGTACAACAAATGTGGGAGCTGTCCATTCATTGTCTTGGTTCTTTTCTAAAATGCCTATTGATTCTAACCTAGTGATTTCCCATTTAGCAGTCCCTTCTAAGGAGCATGGTACTGGGAATGGCTTGGTGTGATATTGTTCTGTATCAGGTCCTATTTCTAGCATAACTGGTTTGATCTTAAGTGTGCTGAGCCTGCCTTTAAAGGCTTGTGGGTATTTTGGTAGACACTTAAGCATTGTGTTTTGTTTGTTATATGTTTCCAATGTTTGGTGGCCTTGCCTAAATCAACTTTTTCATAATTAGCATCTAATATTGATGATTTGCATAACTACCGCTTCCTTAACAGATGGCTGGACGGCCATGTGGTAGATTGCTTCTGCACGTTCAGGGTTTGAAAACTTGTTGCAGTGTTTCATTGGTAGTTTGTAACCTTACCAGTGGACAGTTTGTGTAAATACTATGTTGAGTAAAGTACGAGCTTGTTTTGTTCTCAGATGAAGAATCCAATTTGTACTGCACTTTACATTTCTTTTTCTTAGTTTCTTTTGATAGTTTGAACAAGCATATGGCAGTTGCTACACCACTTGCGGTTGTGCTGGTGCTTTTGATTGTTCCTGTTGTTATTGTGATTGCAATTCTTTTCCAGATGTTCACACTTGCAATTTTCCTTGGGCTTTGAAGGTTTTTCAGACTTAGAGAATTCATGATCAATGTTGTTGCAAACCTCTAGTTTCTCAAAGTAGTCCACAGTATCTTCCCACAAGAGATTGTGAGGACCAAGGTTGTTAGAAAGTAGGGTGGATTACCACTTAAGTGTTTTTGCTATATCCAAGATGTCCACAAGCTTGTCGTTGTCAAATTTTTGAATGTTTTCACCATTGTGATCCAACAGCAAATATGGCAAATATTCATTCAACTGCCTAAGCCTCATGACAATCTCTTGCAATGTGAAGTCACTGGTCATAGCCAAGTGATATTGAAGGTAAGTCTTCTGGCACCTTGCTGAGTGCCTAAGGGAGAAAATAGTACCAGTTCAAAGAGAGCTTCAGGATATTTCTGAGCTGGTTTCTTGAGGGTTGAATTTTTGCTCTGGCGGTTGGCATTGGCGGCTTGGAACAGCTGCCTTGCTCTGCCCTTCAAAAGGGTCAACGCCATGGAGGTTTTGGATGAGGCTTTGGTGAGGGGGTAATCCTGCTCAACATCAGCAAACTCAACCCTCCATTGGATCCACTCTGCAGTGGATCCATCTTCAAAATGTTTCACTCTCTTTTCAATGGTCTCAGAATCTGAACTTTTGTCAGAGGGATTGATGTGGACCTTGATGGTCATGTACACATCCTTGTTGTCGTCTTTCTACTTTGATCTCTCCTTCTTTGTTTTCAAGAAAGGGATTTCAGGAAGATACAGCAGAGTCTGCTATTGACTCAACTCCTGAGCTTTCTTCTGAAACTTATTAGAGGAGTAGGAAGTTTTTATGTTTTGAAGTTAATTACCTCTGAAAGAGGGAGTAACGTTACTATGCTCTATGTTGCTAGTGTCAATGGTTGCACAACACAACAATCAGACAATCAACACAAAAAAGAAAAGAAGACTTTTATTTGGTGATGAAATTATGAGCTAGTTTAAAGAGTTAGTTTATGATAGAGAACATCTGAGTCAGAAGTAAATAATTTAAGAGTCAGAGAAAGATTCTTTGGAGTCTGTCTGCTTATCCCCACATCAATCAGCCATCCTCAAGAGTGTCCTACAGGGAGTGTAGATCAGGCCAGTTGAAAAAATACCATTTGGGTGTTTGTGAAGATTAGCTCATGGTAAGAATGATAAAATGGAATTTAGTCACATGCTGTACAAAGAATGGGTGTCAAAAGAGAAATCTGTAGTACATGAATGTAATGTTTTGATTGAAGATGGCATTAATGTAAGAAGTGTTTAGAGGATGGTACCATTGGATATGGTATCACGTGTTATTGAGAAAGTAGTTCTTTAAGTATAAAAAAATTAGTAGCATTAAATATAATGTACAACTGAATCAAAATACTTTTATAGAAATAATGAGTTTTTTCAGAATTAAGTGGGCCAGTCCAGTACTGAGCTGTGACAGAATATTTTAAAATCCAATTAATCAAAGCTAGTAATTTTGTGTGTTATTTTTTTTGGGAACATACCATTTTACGGAACTGATTTCTCTTTACACAGCTACCAAACCCAACTAATCACTGGTGCAGTTCTATGTGCAAGGAGCTTCTGCATGGAACCATACCAATGGTTGCTAGTTTAAAATGGCTGTGTGTCAAGAAATTGGTACCGCAAACATCACCATTTTGCAAGGTTGGCTATAAAGCAAAAAAGATTACCATGACTGTTAAAAATTTATTACCTATCACTAAACTCCTCAAACTCAAATACTATAACAATTACTGTCAAATTACAAGCTTCCACATTGGTGCAACACAACAATCAAATATTTCAGTAATATACATATACAACAATAAAACATTGGTGCAAAGTGTAAAATATTTCTATGTTAAAAACACATAGTATCAAAGAGAGGTAGTATATTGAAATATTTGTTAGTCAATCAAAATTTGGTTGCTATTGAGATGTTGAATATTGAAATATTCAACATCTAATAATAACATGGTTACAATAGCAATGTCAAATATTGAAATATTCAATTCTTAGCAATGACAAATATTAATTTTTTTTACTCTTACAAATAACTTGGTTACTATTGAATGAAATATTTAGCCTTATACTAAATTGATTTTAGTATAATCTGAAGTATAATCCAAAAATCAAGCATGTATTGGGTGTAATCTGACAATCAATCATGTTTCTGGTATTGTACCAATTAATCTTGTATCTTGATGAGTTACCCGAATTAAGAATCAAGGAATTAAAAATCAAGAATTTTGCATTCATTCCAACTACATTCATATTCATGTTCTATTTAGTTTTTTGTTCATAGCAAAATGGAAACCACCACTCCAAATAATACATGTAATTTACCATCAGCATTTACAGAAGCTGTAGGACACATTCATTGGCTTGTACTAGTGATCGTGTTACTTCTGTAACCCCAGCAGATACACCAGTAGTTTCAAATTACCTGCTAAGGGAAATCATATCAGAAGGTACTGGAGACAGAATAAATGCCAAAACAGAGAGGGAAGAAGGATCCAATGGACACTTGGCAGGTCTGAGTATGTCATTCTTGATGATGATGATTCAAAGTGTAATATTTCTGAATCATCATCTGAAGAATTGGATGAAGATGACAAGGAGTTTGTGTATAATAATACACAAAACAACTTTGTCCTTCCTAGTAACAATTGCTGTTCTTTCACTACAGATAACTGTGTTTGTAAGAGGTGTAGTGATTGTAATTTGGAAACTATGTTAGATATTTGCAATCAATCTTGTGTTGCAGCTACCAAGACTTAGTTGCAAATTACTGCAATCTTGATTACCATTCTACCCTGGTAATTGGTAATTTTGGTGATTACCTTATCACTCAACCGCGGTAATCGGCAATAAAAAATTTCTGAAAAGGCCAAAATACGGTATTTTGGCCTTTTACATTTCAATGTTGCTAGTACTAGACCTCATACTAATATATGGTAATTCCAAAAACACTATTAATATACAGTAATTTCAAAAATCAATCCTAAATAGTTATATCTTATTATTTAGTACATCTAAACATCATAGTTTGATGCATTGTTTACACCTTCCACTGGAACAATGTTATCTGCATCAATGTCATCATCTTCTCCCTCTTCATTTTTCTTCACAAGTGTTACATTTAGGTTAGGAGGTTGTTCCGCAAGTGTAATGAGATAGATTAAAGTATCCTCATTAATTTGAAATGATTCTAATACATCCTTGTTTGTGCCATCATAATTTTCAGGTTCTGCTAACACAGCCCACCCTCCCTTTCTTCCTTTCTCAAAGTCCATGTCATTGTGATGAATGGTGTACCGCTTATCATTGTCATCTATGTCATTAAACACCAATCCACCATATTTCACCAATAATTCTGCCTTAGCTACTGGATCTTTCTTTTTCAAAAGGGGGCATTCCCACTCTTCAATCCAACAGCAAAACAATCTCCTAGGTACTGCTGCCGGTTTCAAGGTGTCCACATCCACTCTAAACTGTCCAAGTCCAAGGTCCACTGACTCATCTTCATTGCCCCAAACATCTTCCATAGACTCCATTTGTTTTGTTCAAATTCTTGCCTCACAAAGTCTGGCTGTTGTGTATATTATTGAGATCTTTCCAGTCTTTTCTCCACTAAGGTTTGATCTCTTTCCCAACTTGATGTGCTTTACATCCACCCATTGCCATTTTGCCAAACTGATACCAAGGATTTTTGAAGTTATCCTGCAAGGCACAAACCCAAGTACTTCTACATAAGGAAGTGAGTATTTCTCATGCCACAGATGAGAATTCCCCTTCACAACATCATTAGAGTTCCATCTGTTCTCATTGTTAAAAGGTCCTGTTTTGTTTTGAAACATTTTAAATTAATGTTGCTTATTGGATTATCAATGTTGTGTTTGTATAGCTTTGTGATGGAACCTTCACATGCATCTCTGTGTTCACCAGTCATATTATTCTTCACATCAACACAACTTTCTCTCCTCACACACAAGATCTATCCTAGGATAGAGAAATCACTGAGTACCGGCTTCTTCCTTTTGTTCCAGGATTGTGCAATATGTTCACTTACTTTCATATTTGCTCCTGAACTTGCATTGTTGTCCTCATCATCGCCATCTTCCTCACTTTCAGTTTCATCACTATCACTTGGCAAACTGTCACTGTCGGAAGTGCCACTGAATTCATAACTATTCTGACCATCATCCACTTCAACTTGGTCCTTCATCATCCAAATATGTTGTTGATTTTTTGATAACCTCTTTACCAAACTCTAAATCAAGCTTCAAATCATTATTAACACGTGCTCCTTTCACAACTTGTAAATGTTGACCATTAATTGTTATAGTATGAACTGTGTTATATTCAGATTCCCTTTTCATGGCCTTCATTAGCCATAATGCCAACTTTGTCCCTGCGATTCTGTCATATACCTTTTTGCATTTTTATATTGTTTGCTTCTGAGCACACGAGTTTCTTTGTTTTTTTTCTTGTCATGTTTTCTTTTATACTTCCTCTCAACATCCTGTTTTTCTTTTAACATTTTTATAGTAGCTAAGCCAGGTTGTATTTTTAATGCTCTGAAGATTTTAATGTAAAATTCATAATATCCAACAACGTGGATTGTGTCTGCCGTGAAGACATGAGTTGCAAGTGAGAAGGTTCTTGAATAGCTTTTGTTTTTTGGAAATCTAAGAGACAACAGTTTTCAAAAACTCATTCACCTGAGAGTCCAAAAATAAATCATCTCAAGTAGTTTCTCTTCCATTGTAAATTAAGGGTTTACTGCACTTAAAAAGCAATATAATTCTTTGTCATTGTGTTTACAACAACAGTTTTTTCCTTCCAAAGGTTTATTAGGGTTGTTTAGCACTGGACAAAATTCTGGATTACAATCTACATGACAATCAAACATATGCTCAATTCTTTGTAATCTGGTAGATCCAAACAATTTTTTTTGACACAAGAAATATTCAATATACTTTGAAAATCTTGAAATGCCAATTTCCTTAACTGGACAACCAACAGCATACAGTTTGTTCCTGAATGTTTATTTTCTTATGATTGGGATCTGCCACCCAGGAAGGGATTACTGCCACATTAATAGACAGTCTTCCTGTACCTGTTTTTTTACTGCTGAGTCTCTGTCCCACTCTAGGATCATTCCTTGGCCAGTCTTCTGGTTTCATACATCCTGCAACAAGCAACTCTTAGTAAGAATGTTTCATTTGTGCAGAAATTGTTGAGTCATCATCAGCACATATCCTTTTAATGGCACATTCATGTTTTGGATGCTCCCAAATCTTTGTTACCAATTGAACACCAGCAATTGATTCCATACCTTTTGATGAACCATGATATTTTTTCAAACAATCATGAAGTAGATGAGGTCCTACAAGGGTACTATTTTTGTGAAGTACATTTTGCACATACTCTCAAACAAACAATAGCCACAACCATCTGTCTAGTGTTAGCTCCTACCAAAAAAGCCTGGCCAGAGTTTAAAGCATACCATCTACTGGTACTTCGCTTCTGCCAGCCTATGTCAAAAGTGACATCAAGCATTATCCCTTTTTTATTTGAAGACTCATCACTTAATCAGTCATTAAATGATTCCCCATTGGCCTGCAATGTGAGTTGGATCTCCTTTAGCAAAGTATCATAAAAATAGCTTAGGATATATCTCTAATGTATTTCCCAATTATTGCTTCCACTTTATTAAACCACTTTTTACTACAATAAGTGGCTTTGATACCTTGCATTCCAAAGAGTTTGTTGGCATCCACGGGTCCTAAACCTAGAGCACAACAAACAAGCACAAGACATACATTAGCAGCATAGGCTATAGATGATATTTTTCTTTCTTTGTTGTCATTGGATATATCCAACTCCTCAGGGGACAACTTAGCAGTGCTGTGGACGGGTAGTTTTTTTTTGAAAAAAAGACAATCAATATTTATCTTGGTACTTAGTTGAAAATTACTGGGGAATTCCCTGGTAATTCCCAGGTAATTTCCAAATTCCCATGTTTGAGCTTCGTCAACCTAAAAATTTTTGTTCCTTTCTCAAAATTACCAAAAATATTGCCACGGCACATAACCTGTGAGACATGCACACATTCCTATAGCTGGTATGTTTTATGTTTTATTGTAGGAATGTACACAGTGTCTTCCAAAAAAGATATCTTGTTGTTGCAGCACAAACGGCTAGCTGTTTTGCCAAAAGAAAAAAAGGGCAGCAAAAAAGTCAACAGCAGCAGAACTCAACAGCACCAAATTTGTGTTCTTTGCTTTTTGAACGATGACCAATTATATGTCAGTGTCGTCTGTAGAGGATGTTGAAACTCCTCTTAGGACAGTATGGGAAGATGTTGCACATGTAACAAAGCTTCCTGAAAAGATATGATGGACCTGCGGTTGTTGTGGTAGTACTTACCATGGTACCCACAACCACTCGAAGGCCCTTTGTCATTTAGCCAGAGTTAAAGGCCATAACATTCAGTTGTGCAAGGCAAAGATTCCTCAAAAGCATTTAGAGCATTACCGTATGCTTTTTAGAGATAAGATTGATAAGAAGGAGGCACAAAAAAAGGGCAGATGACAGTGTACAAGATGAGGTTGCTGTCACACAAGCCAAGTCAGCTTTAGCTCTGATGGAGGCAGATAATAAATGTGTCCACACCAAAAGGTAACCTCATCATCAGGGTGGTGGAGCAATGTTGGTACCACATTGTGGGTCCAAATCGGGACCAGAACCATCAACACCAAATTCCATTGTTACGGAGGACCATTTCCATTGTTTTTTGACCTTAAGCTACTAGAGTAGCAATATCATCCAAAAGAAATGCAGCAAGTTTACAAACAACAATGGGTTCTGCATATGGATTTAGTAGCAGAGGTGGCGGTACATTACTAAAATCATATGAGGCCAATTTGGACATGGCAATCACCAATCTTTGTCATGCTCAAGGCCTCTCTTTTGGTTTAGCTAAAACAGAATGTTTCAAAAGGTTCTACAATTATCAAGGTTGGTTGGAAGTAGTTATCAACCACCAACTTGTTCATCTATCTCTGGTGAATTGTTGATCATTGATTATAATTCTTACTGCAATACTAATGAAAAAAAACTTTCAAATGAGGCTGATGCTTTTGGTTTGTCATTTTTAGGAGATGGGGCAACAATTCAAAAGATTCCTTTCCTGAATGTGATTGGTGTTGGCTGGACATGTTCAATTGTTGTCCTTGAGGTGATTGACACAAGTGCCCATATGCTTCTGGGAGGGAAGAAAGATGCAACCTACATCTCCAACAAATTTCTCCCTCATTGGCAGAAGCAAGATCCATTGAACTGACTTGGTCTTTTTTGACGGTGCAGCAAATGTACAAAAGGCAGGCAATATACTTGCTGTTAAGTACCCACGTATTTTGGTCCTTCATGGTGTTGAACATTGCTTGTCAGTGTTCTTCACTGACATTGGATGTATACCAATTGTAAAACAACTTGTGCACAAGACAAGATGGTTGTACAGAGTGTTTGGTTCTGGATTTTTTCATGGGCCTTATGCATAATTCTCGGACATCGAAAATTACACAACAAAGGCAGAAAGATTGGATTGTTGCATCCAACAATGGTACAATTTGCATCAAATTTCTATGCTATGCATAGAGCAATTTGTCTTAAAAATGCATTGGTGACTACTGTACATGGAGAAGCTTGGGCAGGGTTGAAAATAAAGAACCAGATGATCCTAAGGAGGGAAAATGACATAATTAATTCCAACTATTGGAAACAAATGTTCCACGTACTTTATGCTTTGTATCCAGCTCTTGTAGTGTTGCATATTGCTGATAGTAATAATCCAGGAATGGGTATGATCCAATTTTAATTCAACAAACAGATGAGTTTATCAAAAAACTAACAACATATTTGGATGATGAAGGACCAAGTTGAAGTGGATGATGATCAGAATGGTTATGAATTCAGTGGCGATTCTGACAGTGACAGTTTGCCTATGCTTCACTTCAGCCCATTGCTGTTTGGCCAATCCAATTCCAAGTATTTTAGAAGTTACCAGGCAAGCAACAAATCCAAGTACTTTGGTATATGGCAAAGAGTACTTCTCATGCCACAGATGCGAGTTCCCTTTCATGACATTGTTCGAGTTCCAACGGTTCTCATTACTGTAAGAGCCAGTTTTGTTCTGAAACATTTTGATCTCATTCCAAAATGTATCAGCTATATCACTTACATTTGAGTCAATGTCTTTGTAGAGTTTAGTGATTGAATGTTCACATGCATCCCTGTGATTGCCAGACATGTGATTTTTTACATCAAGATGAACTTCTTGCCTAACACACAAGATCCATCCCAAGATTGAGAAATTGCTTAGAATAGGTTTCTTCCTCACATTCCATGAATGTTGAATATCTTGATTTAATGTCATTTGTGATGTGTCAATGTCTTCCTCATCATCATCATCGCTAACACTTTCATTGCTCTCATCATCAGCATTATCACTATCAGAATTCATGAATTTGTAACCGTTCTGTCCATTATCTTTTTCTGTTTCATTAAGGAAGATACCATCATCATCCAAGTAATGAGAAGCCTCCTTGAGAGCCTCATCTGTTTGTTGAATTAAAAAATGGATCGTGTCCATTCCTGGCTCATTGCTATCAGCTATAGGAAGAGCAATAAGAACTGGATACAATGCCTTAAGGTTTCCAAAACAATGGGTTGATGATATCTTTTTGCCCTTAAGAACATCTGGTTTGATAATTTCAGACCACCTCAAGCCTGTCCATGAACTGTAGTTACAAGTGCATTTTTCAGACGAATTGCTCTATGCATTTCATAGAAAATTGCAGCAAATCAAACTGCTGTTGGCCTCAACAATCCAATTTTTCTACCTTTGTTGTGTAGTTTTGCATTGTGACTCATGAAATGATCCTGATCCAAATACCCTGTACAATCATCTGGTCTTCAATACAAGTTGTTTTATCAATGCAATATGACCAATGTCAGTGAAAAACAAGGAAATACAATGTTCAACACCGTGCACCAACACCAATAACATTTAGGAAGGGGATTTTTTTATTGTTGCCCCATCTCCTAGAAATGACAACCCGATAGTATCTGCCTCATTTGTAAGTTCACTGTCATTTGTATCACAGTACGAGTTATGGTTTAAATCCAACAATTCACCAGAAACAGACAAACAACTTGGAGGTTGACAATTATTTCCTACCAATCTTGTTAATTGTAGAAGCCATTTGAAACAGTCAGATTCAGGTAAGCCAAAAGAAAGACCATGGGCATGAAATAGATCTGCTATTGCCATATCCAATTCAGCCTCATACGATTTTACCAATGTACCACCATCACCACCAACCAACCCAAATGCAGAATCCTTTGTTGTTTGTAAGGTTGCTGATTTGTTTCTAGATGATAATCCACCTCTGCTTGTTGGCAACATACTCAAAGTCAAACGTTAATGAGATTGATCCTCTCCTGTATTTAAAACAGCTTTTGTTGGCTGATCTTGTGACCCACTAGTACGCAACACTAACGTTGCTACTCCACCAGTGGCAGCATGAGGGTACCTTTTTGTTCATGAACGTTTATTATCATGCTCCATAAGACATAAAGCTGACTTTGCTTGAGCCAAAGCTATGTCCTCCTTTGCACTGTCATCCACCCTCTTTCTTGCTTCTTTCTTTTCTACCTTAACCTTGAAAAGAAGAGGGTTACGCTGTGAGTGAACCTTGGGGATCTTTGCTTTACACAACTAAATGTTGTGTCCTCTAACTTCTGCCAAATGACAGAGGGCCTTGGAGTGGTTGGAAGTACTGCAATAAGTGTTCTCGCACAAACTGCAGGTCTGTCCCTTCTTGTCTGGTAGCTTGGTAATATTCTGGACATCGCCCCACACTGTCCTGAGAGGAGGTAAATCATCCTCTCCAAATGATGATGACATCATGTCATCATCAGCCATGATGAAAAAAGGGAAAACAGGAATTCACTTTATTTGCTCTTGCTGTACATTTTTGTTCTTTTGGCAAATCTGTGGGAGTTCAGAGATACAATGAACTAGTTTATCAAGTAATCAAGAACAGTAAATCAGATGCAGGTAAAACCTTCGACAAGCAGTACAATGAAGATTTGATTATCTCATGTGCAGTCATTTGGGAAAGGATGAGTAGGGCAAGAGGACAGGGTCCAGATGTTCAGAAAAGGGAAGAGATTTGTGTCTTTGATCCTTCAAAAGAGATGGAAGAAGAATTTACTAAGAGGATGGGAGCATATGAGCAAATGAATCAGGAAAACACAAATAATAATATCAACTACCACAACCACAACAACAGAAACAATACAAAGACTATGAGGAAGATTCTGAACAGGAAGAGATTTAAAAGCAAGGTCTTATGCCAAAAGAGCAAGACATAAATCATTGCATAGTACTGCTGTTTAAATTGTGAACAAATGCATTCCTTCAGAAAATCAAGTTAAGTTTCATTAAAAATAATTGTTGTGAGTTTTTTTAATATAAATGAGTAACTTGTTTTTTTTTTTCAAAAAGCAAAAAATTATTTTTCTGATCAATTTAACATTTCTGCAGTAGCAAATTATTTATTGCATCAAATGCACTTGTTTTCATTGACAAAAACAACTGATTTTTTTTAATATCAAGAAATGCATTTTTTTGGGTGAGTCAGGTGCAAAAATAAATTTGGCGCGGGAAAAGAAAAATGTCAAATTGAGAAAAGATTCATATGAGTGTGTCATAGAAAAAAAATGATGGGCTTGTGTTAATTTTTTGACTGTAACACAAAATTTAAGTGACTGGTGACTTGAAGGGACACATTTTTTTGTCGGAATTTTGGACATAAATTTTGTTACTAGGGTCACATAAAATCTATTCAGGAGTGACCAGAATGGCCTCTCTGATGATGGGATACTTGCACTATGCTGACAACAATATTAAAAAGTGATAGGAAAATAGATTGAGTTTTGTTAGAGTGAAGAA
>WKLE02002032.1:16304-29198 GCA_014885115.2 Asterionellopsis glacialis | reverse complement strand
TGTTGGTGTGATATGGATGCGGTTATGACCAAAACGAAGCCAACTCATTCTATATTATTTATGGACTACTGTACTATTGTATTTTTTTAACCGGATTTTGGTTGTGGGTAGTATCCTGACACATTATTATTTGTGTCCGAATTCACTTTCTTTTTCAACTGTTTCTACGTAATTTTAGTACCACACTACTGTAGATACAATACAGGTTCAAGAAATAACACAGTACTACAACACGAGCGACAATGGCAAAGAGTTGCGGCACCGTTTGAACTAACAATCAACAATGATGAAATCCTCTCTGATGTATGGTGTACAAAACTATGTTTAGGATGAGAAAGTATCAATAGATTATTGACAGAGTATTATCACAATGGATAAAAGCCCATTTTACCGCGGTGAACAACAAAACATTTTTTTGGGGTCGGAAAGAGTTCGCCTGGACAAGAAATTATTTCTGTCTCATCCACGTACTCATAAGAGTAAGAAATTATTGGTAAAGCTTATGAAAAGCTTCAAAAATTCCGAAAACGAGGTATTTTTTTGTCATGGTTGGACGACCGGAGCAACTCATGTTTTACCGATGTGGGCCTTCGTGGTGATGAAACCCGACAAACTCACCTAGAGAATGCCAGTTCTCGACAACCATAACCGGACTTTTCCCGTCGAACTTCGACGGCGATCTATATCAACATGAATAAGGAGTTGTCTGTCAAATTCGTATGTGTTTTGACAAGTTTTATTATTAATAAATTATCGATCAAACTTGAGGATGGGGTCGATCCGAACACATAATATTATGTGTGCGGATAATCGAAATCCGGTGAAATAAGAACCTATTTGTCGAAGTATTGCTATCTTTCAAAATTATCTGTTCGAGCCGCATTATTATTTCGAATTTCATAACTACTTAATACAGCGATACACATTGGCATCACATTAATTATACCTAGAATTTTAAAATATTATGGTGAGACCTGAACAGCTCCAAAGAACCTTCCTATATATTTATAGACAATAGATAATTACAGTAATTCAACTTGACGTGATCCGCCTCTCTCGTTCCGAATCCTCTTCGTCGTTATGTAGTACTAATAGAGATATTCTCGGTAATCAATTGGATTACCTGGTACCTGCTGGTAAATACATAGTACCCAGGTAATTGCCCGATACGGGAATGTACTATGTACCTGGTAGAGAGAGTGGAATGAAGGAAGTACCGTACCTGCACGGGTACCTGGTACGGTAGGCAGGAAGAATTCCAAGATGCTGTATTCTTGACAGTTTTCTCTACCCTATGCAGTTTTCACAGTTCTTTGTGCACTCACGGGTACTGTAGTTACTAATAATCTCGAGGATCGAGAGGGGCATAATGACTGCTCAGAACACTGGATTGGTGGTACCTGATAGTCACTGCAGCAGGTACTAACTAGCTACCTGATAGAGCGGTACACCTCTCATTTATCAGAGTGTACCTCCGGGTAGATGTTCCTTACTAGCTTCCTGGTAGTCTAGTCCTAGGTCCTACGGTACATAGGTCCTACGTACCTGTATTCTTCAACAGACGCACAGAGAGGTCCTTTCAGTGAGGAACCCAACACAGATTTGGATTGTGCTGCTGTTTGCGCTACATCTAAACTGACTTCTTTGAATCCTTTCATCTACGAGCTAGGACAAATACACCTACCCAATCCGATATTCGTATACGATCTGCCGGGAACAATTCCAATTGAAGACTCTTTTAAAGAAGTGCATCGTAGTGAGCTTGCAAAGTTTCTTAGTTGCTTTGCTGACACTAATAATTACTGGTATTTCGGCTCTAGAGGCTTACATTGCAGTACAATAGATAGGAGTTGATCGAAAGAAATAGATAAAGTTATCCATTCCTCTTCCTATAAAGATATATTTTTATAAAGATAAAAGTGCATTCACCAGTCTTGCAAAACACAAAGAATAGACGAATCCTCTTTCTTTTAAAAATCGATTCAGAGCAAAAAATACTTCACACTAAAAAGTAGCTAGTGAAGTGAATGTACAAAATATTCATTCACCATGGGGGCCGGTTGTAAGAAAATGGCACCTACAACAGCTGCTGATTGCATGAGAATGGAAAAAGCAGTAGAGAGTGAAAAAGACAATATGAGTCGTAGTGATCGTCACAAAAACAGTACAAGTTCTAAACAAACAAGTTCAAACAATACTAAAGTTGAAAGTGATTTAGGATTAGATTCTTCTGGAAAATTATTATTGGAAGATGAAGAGGATAGTAATAATAGTTTGGAAACAGGTGGTATTGCAGCTACCACAACAAACAAACAGCCATCTGGTTCACCTTCTCTTCTTCCTAAAGACACTACTGCAGATGATGTTCAGGGCATAGTTATTGAAAAATCTAAAATTACCACAAATTTAAAAATTTGGGGTTGTCGTGGATCTATACCGCGATCAGAACCTAATATGATTCGGTATGGTGGTGCAACATCCTGTGTGGAATTCTTAAGTGCCAAGGGTACACGCGTTATATTAGATATGGGTTCAGGATCGTATCAATTAGGACAAGAAATGATACAAAAGTTTTTTGGTGGCAACAAGGGGTGTAGTGGTGGATCCATATTGATTAGTCATACACATTGGGATCACATACAAGGTTTCCCATTCTTTGTACCCTTGTTCATTCCCACCCAATCATGGGATGTCTATGGACCACGTGGTGCGGCAGGTAGTATTCGTGAATCTTTAGCTGGACAAATGCAATACGATTACTTCCCGATCAATTTAGATTACTTGGGTGCCAACATTAATTATCAAGATTTAAACGAAGGCACTTTTTATTTGGGTAATACATCCACAAAGAAAGACGGTGACAGTAATGAAAACAAGGAAGAAACTCAATCCCCACCATCACTTTCTACTCAAGAGAAGCATAAGAACAACGCTACTAATGATGATCCTAATGATGGTGACGATGATGATGAAAACACGAAAGATTCTTCTACAGCCACAACAACAACAACAGCACCCATGTATTGTCAAGAAATTAATAATAAAAAGGGTGACGTACGTGTTTCGACACATTATTTGAATCATCCATGTCTAACCTTGGGGTATCGTGTGACAGATACAACGACCAATGTGACAGTTTGTTACATTACAGATCATGAACCTTATGATCACAGGATGGGTAAAACCGGATACAAACCATCCAAACCTCGGACACAACCAACAGCAGATGACAAGCATGTTGCTTTCATTGCTGGTGCTGACTTGTTATTGCACGATGCACAATATACAGCAGAACAATATACACAAAAGGTAACATGGGGTCATAGTACAGTAGAATATGTAGTTGATGTTGCCTTGGCAGCTGGCGTTAAGCAATTAGGTCTGTTTCATCATGATCCTATGAGGACAGATGATCAAGTAGAAGAGTTAGTGGATTTAGCCAAGGAACGGATTGCCGCAGCAGGATCGACATTACATGTCTTTGCAACCCACGATAGACAAAACATTCATTTGGAAAGTCACGCTGAAAAAAATCCAAATGATCAAGAAGGCATGTCCAAGCGATCATCTTTATCATCGACAGCCGCTGATATAGTCCAATCCATGTGGCTCAAATCAGAAGGGAGTATGGCAGATCTGCTTTCATCAGAGGAAGAGGGAGGAGCACTTGTGGGCAAAGATAGTGGCAACAGCATTCCCACAAAAGGTTCCAATCATGGTGGAAATAAAAGTATGAATGGTAAGATTATCAATGATAGTGGTCTAACAGAAAATCACCATACGACTGAAACATTACTTGCAGAAGAAAATGATGAAAATGGTACAGCAGCTGCTCCCTCCAGTGATCGGATTATGTTAGTATTTTCGGATTCATCCGAAGCTAAACCGATCTCACAACAATTACAAAATGGTCATCCCGTAGACATATTCAATACAAGTACAGAAGCCATTGAAAATGCGGTAACCGCCAAGCCCGCATTGATTACAATCCAAAAAAGTATTGACGGGTCTATATCAGCATTGGATTTATGCAGAAAGATTCGATCTGAAATGGGTGATTGGGGACGGAATGTTCCAATTTTAATGCAAGTAGCATCTCAACAGGGTTTGGAAGATATTCGTGATGTAGGACAAGAGGTCGGTGTGACAGACTGGTTAGCCAAACCCTACAGCCCTGAATATGTTCGTACTAAAATTCGTATTGCCATGCTACGTACACCGTGCCGATGGATCAAGGCTGATCTACCCGAGGACGAATCTAAACGACTAGATGCCCTACGCGCAACAAAGTTATTAGACACAGATCCTGAAGATCGATTCGATCGTATAACGCGTATTGCCTCACGTGCATTTGATGTTCCAACTGTACTCGTTAGTTTAGTCGATGAACACCGACAATGGTTTAAGTCGTGTCAAGGCTTATGTGCATCTGAGACACATCGGGATCAAGCCTTTTGTGCTCACGCCATTTTACAAGAAGACGTCTTTGTTGTACCGGATGCATTGAAGGATAATCGGTTTGCAGATAATCCATTAGTGACAGGTGCACCCTACGTTAGATTTTATGCAGGTGTACCACTCAAGGTGAAAAATACTAATTGCAAATCAACGCATGGTGACAGCAAGTCTGATGATATTTCAAAGGCTATTAATAATATTCCTAATTTAAAGAAGACCACTAATGGCGATGAAAATGAGAATGGGAAATGGAGAACTTGCCAATCGGCATCACCACCACGAATGCGATTTTTAGATAATACGCAATACCATCAAGTTGGTACATTATGTTTAATTGATACCCGACCACGAACTTTGGATGATGAAGAAATGCAAGCATTACGAGACTTAGGTGCCTTGGTGGAACAAGAATTACAAAAAACGGTAGAAGGAACTCCTTCTTCTTTAACTACCAATAATAAAAGTACTGAAAACAATAGCAATGCCCGAACTGCGTAGGGTGAGAACAGAAACTACACAAGAAGAAAATATAAATTATGCACTTGTGATCAGATTAAGTACTACTGGATTAAGTGAAGGATTAGATATACATAAATAAGATTGTCTGACGGTAGTGGTACATTATTTCATGGGCTTTGCTTGTTAATGTTCGAACATATTATTGAGTCATGGACGAAGTTGATAACTTATGGCGCTATGGTTGAACGTACCACAACTCAGTTGGTCAGGTTCAAGTTATAGTATATAGCAGATATGACAATTTTTTGAGAGATGTTAGTAAATCTCTTAAGAATTGCAGGGAGTACACAAACGGGAAGAGAATTACAAGGATTGCAAATTCTACTTTAAAACCGCACATATAATTTAATAAATACTTTTCATGTTGGTATCCAAAAAAAAAGTATTTCTATCAACTTCCTTACTTTTTCACTCAGATTTTTTTGCTACTTTATAAACTTTCTTTCTATCTCTCTGTCTTTCGATTGTTTTCGTTTAACGTTCACTGACATAGCAATCTAATTCTTCTTTACTTATTGTATCTATTTTCGTTTGGATGTCTTGTATTGATTGTCCTTCTAATGCATTTTGTCGAACAAATTCAAATGCATTATGATAGATTTCACTGGAACATATATGACTAACTTGAGGCATACCAAGTTCTTGTACTTCTTGCAATCCATCATGACTTGACAATAAGGCACAAACGTGTTGTGGTTCAATTTTCTTCGCCTTGACATAGGCACGTATTGTGGAGATTGTATCAGCACTTGTCCTTTCATAAACTAACATTGGTATATTCTGAATATTATTACTCTCATCTTCATTTGTAGTATCTTTTGTCCATCTACTCTTTTTCTTCTTTTTGTTGTTCCTTTGTAAGGTTTCTACATCGAAGATATCAATCACGTTATATCCATGTTTCAACAATTCACGTTGAATCGAATGAAACCGTTCTTTCGAATGCGTTTCCAAGATAACTGGACGAAGTTCATTATCATTGTCATCAGTATTGAAATCATTGTATTGTGTATTTAACCATTCCAATATAGATCGCACAATAATAGATCGTGCATTGATCGTGACATCTGCAATCTGTACATCATTTACAAAATCACGTACAGTTATTTGGCGTCCACCACCACTTTGTATTTTAGCTTCTTCATTCACTAATAAAACTCGTAAGACGTTATGTTGTTGTGATTCACTTTGTTTCAATGATGGAGTTGATGAAGTTTCTTTCGTGCTATTCTGGTGAGGTGCCATACCAGCTAATCGATGAAATCCTTGTGCTGCTTCCTTTAAATCCAAATCTAAATCATCATTCACAAATGATCCATCACAAGATGTTGCATCAGCTTCTAAAACTAATAATGGATGATGCTGGTCGGCATTCGAAGAATTTGTTGTCGTTCTTTGTTGATGATGATGAGGGGTGGTGGGGGTAGCAGCATTAAATAACCATTTTGGTGGTATGGACATACCATTCCAGCTTTCATATTTACTGTATTCACCATTGTCAACTTGCCAAAATACAGGTATGGAAGCTGCAGATGATGATTCACATTTATTTTTCTCGTTGACTTTTGTTGGTGGTATACCATATCGACGTACTAACGATTGAACACTATGATGATTTGGATCTTCAAAGATGGGCCATAATTTACGACGTCCCAGTCGCAACATACTATAGGATGTAACATCACTATCTATACCTGATAATCGAATAACAACACCACTATCATGGTGGTTGCTCCTTGATGTTTTGGAGGAGGAGGAGGATGACCAGTTTTGTAATGGTGGTTCCTTCCCAGTATAAATTCTAGATGAATACGCATCTCTTGATTGTTGTAATACAGTAGTGACACTTAGAACTTGCGATAATAAGACACTCCCCGCAATAGCACCACGACAAGCTGTGTACCGTCCAATCCGCAAAGCTTTCAGTGTTGGCATTTTCGTATTGTTATTGTAAAGTTGTGAAGAATCAAATCCTATATGTGATGCGACAAGCTTTGCATCTTGTGTATACCAAATGACGGAGGGTAATACTTGTGCCAAGGCATAGCGCAATACAAAATGAGTTCGCGATGCTGTTGCTGATGCTGATTTTGTAGGTGGTGGTAATGGACGCAAATGTGCACGTCCTTCCAATACACCAATGCCATAAACAAGAACTAATCCAGTAGATATAGCACTCAATGGACCAATAGTTAATCGATCAAATGCATTGGATGCCATACGAAATGTGGATTCCCAATATTCGGGCAATGTAATCTCATTATTGATACTGTCGTTGGAAGATAAAACTTTCCTCATTTTTTTTCAAAAAAAAAGTAATCTGTTCAAAGATCCTACAGACAAGCAATTTTTGATAGAGTTCTTGTTGCATATGGTAAAACAGAATCACAATGTGCTTGCTATAAAATATTTTTATTTTGAACGCCCAGAAGATTATGATTGGCCCTACCGGAGAATGGCGGATTACGAGCCTTTCCACAGACTAAAATGCAGTCCGATATCTTCTGAAACGGATCTTTCTTCTGGAGCGGATTTCAGGACACCCGTCTGACACCGTCCGGTGCAACCCCCGCTAAATTTTTTTGCATCCGCAAGCACTCCACCTGCCGCCATCCATCTTCTCGATATAAAATATTTTTTGCGTGATGATCAAGGAAATGTGTGTACTAACTGTACGAGTACTGTACTGTACCTGGTAGATATTGATCTCTTTCACTGTCAGCATATATTTGGATGTACAGTACATAATTATTAGATTCAATCGACGAAACGAACCAATTTAATTGGACCGCTACTTGCGGGCTTCTTGAAAACACCCTTTTGTATATATATATAGGATCGGAACAAATCTGAAAAATCACCATAAAAAAATGACATGCAACCTTCATAAGCGTATATAGTAGGCTGGTAACGTAGATAGTATGATTGTCACGTATATCTCATTTGTTAGAAGCATATACCTGGTTCGGGATCATAACATTTTTATTGAATATCTTATATTTTCCGAGAAAAAAAAAAGAACAATAGAAGCTTAGTCTGACTCCCTCGCTCATCCAGTATATATGACAGTGTATGATGTCTCATCAAGACACTCGAGAGAGTCGTAAACTCCTGTACAGGTAGATCTTGAAGAATCGTTTTCAGTTCTGTACCAGGTACCGTACACAGACACGATCAACTGTAATTAATAGACGAGAGGGCGCAGATGTTTTTCCATGAGAACTTCAACAGTTTGATCTGAAAACACAAACGAGACGATAGACTGAATCATTCTTCGAGGAGAACGATTTTAGAACGCAATCTCTCCAACAAGACGACACGAAACGATAAGAGAGATAATGGTCTCCTTTGAATATTATTATAGTGACACTACTACTACTAGCACCACAGCGATGGTGTTATTGCTATGGCTCTTTGGTGTCATGTTTGGAATATTTGTGGGTGTGGCATTCACGGAGGTCCTACACCGGCGACAGCAGAAGCAGCAGCAGCAATCTTCTTCTTCTTCTCGCGATACAGAGATTCAAGCTATTCTTCGAATTTGTCATGAAGAAACAGAACGTGGTTGTGATGGTGATTATGCAATACCTGTACGATCTTACAATGATGTTGTAAACAAGAAGAAAAAGAAGAAACAAGAAAACAAACTAGTACAACAAGAAGAAATTCTGGCAAGCATCAGTGCTGTCTCCAATGCATCTACCATTGAAACAGCAGCCTTATTAACAGATGATGAACATTCTTCATCTGATGAGATGCAAAACACGTCTGCAAACTCGTCGTCAACTTCATTGAACAAGAAAAAGGACAGCAATACGAGTAATTGTGATACTGACAATAACCATAATGGTTCACCACTGGACAAACGTTTCTTCAACATATCGTCTCATGATACAGCATTATTACTAATTGATATGCAAACTGATTTTGTAGATTCACAAAATGGACGGTTGTGCAGCCAATATGAATCCAAAGACGTACAAGATGGAATTCAACAAACGACGAGGAATGTCGAAAAACTTCTACGTGCCGCACGCAAAGCTGGATTAACCATTGCACAATCAAGATCACATCGGTATGGTGCAACCATACGTACAGATTTACTACACGCAAAAGACAAGGGGTATGATTTAATTGATTCCTTACAACCCTTGGAGGGTGAAATAGTCGTCGATAAATGGACCTTTGGTGCATTTGCATCTACCAACTTGGAAGAAGAATTACGTTCCCGTGGGGTACGTAAAATTTTATTGGGTGGTGTTTTAACAAATGTATGTGTGTTTGCGACAGCTGTACAAGCAGTTGATCGATTCTTTCGTGTGTGCTTGGTCGACGAAGCTGCAGGGTCCTTCAATCCAACATGGCATACTCAAGCATTAACATTGATCAATGAACCACAAGTCTTGGCTGGACACGCACAATGTGCTACAGGATTATACTTTGGCGAGCTCGCCAAATTGAACAATGTTGTTGATATATTGGAACAAATGTCAAAAGATAATAAAACTATGGAAACAAAGAAGGAGAAGAAGGATGAAGCAGAGTGAATCAATTTGATGGAATGTACATGTTTTGATATATTTTATGTGTTGTGTATTGAAGATTATGTGAATTCTTTTAATTAGTCTACCAACCAAACATCAACCCAGGTACTCTAAAATAGGACCTCCCTGGTACCGATGAATCATAATTATTATATGCAGTTTTTTTAGAAGAAGTAGTGTTTTTCTTAGTGTTCCTTCTTACCGAACTGGAGAACTTGGGCGGGGTGTTTACGAGAATCTCTAGAGAGACGGGTTCGCGTTCTATTGTGCTGATGGAGAGAATATCATACGTACGTGGTGCATTGTGAAGGACTAATATGTAGACCCTGGAATATAAAAGATGAAGTTGTATCTTTAACGGTACAGGCGAGATACACATTAGATACATATAATAATATGTTCAATGGAGTCCAAAAGGTCTTACGTATGAAATCAGTCTTCAATTAACGAGGGTACACCTTTTTTTTTTAGTAAAATGTAACAGCGCTGAAAACCTGTAGAAATCTTTTAATGACAAATTTATGTCTTGCTTACAGGTACATCCTTTAAGAAAACAAATGTTTCTAGTACTGTTCATATTCAACTTTACCAGGTACGCTCAAATTGCTCTAAAAAAAAGTGTGCATAAAGGAAACTCTACAAAAAATTGGGGGGAATTAATGTGCATATTCAACACACGAAATAATTTGTGCAGATTCAACGCGACCCCTCCCCCGCCTATACAGATGAGATTTGCAGTCAGTCCACCTTCCGTCAGTTGACCTCCATCACAGACAGTTGTTATTTATTTTATTTATTCTGTTTAACGTACTGTTTAACGTGCGTTCCACCGAATATATAAGAGACAAAAAGATGCTTCTTCTCCCGTGGTGCGCGATCTCATTATAATAATTAACGTCAACAAACCCCAACGCATCAACGGAAGTAATCCATATGTTCATAGCTGTTTATATCATTGTGATTTTTTTGAAAGTTTAGAATAGAGAATTATGTTTTCAGACTGACCTCACAGGAGGTCCCCAGTAGGCTCGGTAGCAGTTACAGCATCATTCAGCATACTTGAGCTAACACTTAACGTTCGGATTCTCGTTCACCCAGCTACCGGTATAACGACTCGTGGCGATCCGATAACCTTCTTTCTTCTCACTTCAGGACTAGGACGCAAAATCTAAGGTAGTTATCATTTATAAGAGAGATTGCTGGAAGTGAAGGAAGAAGAGAGAGACGGAGGTATAGGATTGAACGTAGCAACAACCACAACAACATCAACAAATAAAAAATTAACGACGACAGCATCTAAAGACAACTTGTTTTCCCCCCAAAAAAAATAATGAAACTAACCGATGAACAACGCAAAAGATTAAACGGCGAGATATATGAGTATCTTCTAGTTCAACAAGGCGAAGACTTTGCTCGTGCGGCCCATTCATTTTTCTTGGCATGTCCAGATGATTGTGTATATTACAAATCATTTCAAAAGATAAAGGATGCTTCATCATCCAAATCGGATATGACAATGTTGGAAAATAGATGGTTAGCCGTGAATCGTTTACAAGAAAGATTTGCACAACAAGTCAGAGAAGAAATGGAAACGAGTAGTAAACAAGAACCAGGTAGTAGGCAGAGCACAGTAAACTCCAAAAGTCTAATAGATGATGGAAGCAGTGATACGAGTTTGTATACAAATGGATCTAAGACTAGTGAATCTAAGGCGAGTAAAGCAGCCTTTTCAGAAGAGAAGGCGATTTCGACAACTGCATCAAAGCAGTCAGTGGCTGAGCAAAAAGTGTCGAAGAATGCAAATGTAGCAACCAAGTCCCATGCTGTAAACAACAATCGGCGACATTACCTTCAGTTAAAAAACGGTACAAAAAAAGTAGACGATAGCACCTCTAGTCAAGAAGTGGTCGATGACGAGCGAGATCCCAAAATATCGAGCTTGGGGTTTGTAGGGCACAGGGAGGTGAACATTCAAGAGCATCAACATGGACTCACCGTGATTGCACCAAAGGAACAACTAGACACGGAAAAGAATAGCATAGAAAAGAAAAAGGTTGAATTTAATATTGAGAAAAAGACAGAAGAAAAGAAGACAGAAGTGGAAGAGGAAGAAGATTGGGACCCAATTGCACCATGGACCAAAGACAAATGTAAAAACGGCGAAGACTGGGAATCACTCCCCCCTGGTCTCGATGCGGCTATGAAAGAAGCAAGAAAGAAAGCTGCAGTGAAAGCTGCAGAAGAAGCTTTTATCAGGGAAAATCCTGAACCAAAATTATTCTTCTTCTTTTGAAAATTTTGTATAAAGGTGAATGTAAAGTGAAAAATTATGTTAGTTCGAAAATGGGACATGTGAATTTCTTTGAATTTGTTTTTCTCCCATGTTTTGATGAAAGAATACTACATAATACTGCATATAAAAATCAGTATACATACATGCACACGCATATAAATATACATGTCTATCAATGATAATCATACAATGTAATCATTACTGTAATTATTTGTATTGTGAAAATGGAAAAAAAAGATCATCTTTTTCAGAAATCAAAAACATTAGTTCTCATCACTGTCAACATAATGAAGTTTGTTGCTTACGTATATTCTATTAGCTACTGTGAAGACGAGTACAACATTTCTTCATGACAGCAGCTTGTTTACTCACTATAGAGATAAAACAAATTTGATATTACTTATTTTCTCCGTTGTTGTTGCCAGTGCAACCTAGGATCTACACCACTTGAGTTGGGACGAAGTGTTTTTGCACATTGCATCTGTAACTCTACATAGAACTCTTTTTCCATACTTGTTTTGGGTACTCTTATTCAAATTATCTTCGACATGTATTTGTACGAATCCAAGATGTATTTATTCTATACCATAGATAGAGTAGGTTTGCACCGTTTCTGCTTTGACGCTATAAAGTTAAAAATTGCACTCCTAAAAATACATCGCACTCTAGATCAATCAGTTGTTCATGTCCCCATTGTTTATATTTGGGTTTTGCGTTTCTGAAGTGATACATCATGTGCCGAATTTGCATATCGTAGCTTACTCGTAGATTCACCAATTCATCATTTGGATGAATATCATTATACCTTACTGTACATTTATTTTTATATGCAGTTTCTCCACTTTTCAGTATGACTTGAACATTTCACCTTTCAGAGCAAGTGATGACCAGAGGAGGATGCCATATTTTTTAATTGTTTCTCGAAAGCAAGTACAAGCGTGTTTGATGTTTTTGTTGAAAGAGTTGTATTAATTAATTAATATCGAAGGTAACAAATCCGAACTTTTAATGTTAATCTTGGTATGAAGATGTCACACCATCATCTCATATGTATATAGGCATACAGTAGTCTAGTCACAC
>WKLE02002031.1:9575-35043 GCA_014885115.2 Asterionellopsis glacialis | reverse complement strand
CGGCGGCTGGTGCATAGAAAAATCTGATACGGTGGCTTGATGTTTCCCAGAAGGAATCTTCGTTTCCAATTCTGTTGGAGGGAGAAACATGCCATTTTTTGGACATACCAGATGGTGCTGGTAGGATTCTACCAGCGCCATTCTGGTATGTCTTGTGTAGATTCTACCAGCAATGCAAATTGCCACTTTTGAATCACGAACATCCGGGTCTCTTCCAGGCCTTTTCAAAAACTGGTATGTCATTTGAGTGGCAATTTGATGGCAATTTGATGCCCGGACACCGTATTGAAATAGATTTCTGTTTAAATTATCCTTAATTAATGACTTTTTAACATTTCTTCAGTTGGTTTGTCATGATGACATCAAATCTGGATTTGGCACAAAACTGCAGGTGTCCCAGGCTCTCCCCTTTCCACACTTCCAGTTGTGGTTCAAGCACAGGCACTCCACAGTCAGTAGGACAACCTAAAAAAGAGAACACTTAAGGTGGTTGATCGGCTTACAGCCGCCTAAGTAATTTCTACGCTATTTCTACAGGATTTCATTCCATACTGGGCTAAAATAACAAAAAAAATCATTTTTTTCTGGATTTGGGTTCGAGATGGAACTTTGTTGTACTTTTTCATCAACATAAATTTCGTGATTTTAGCATTTTTAGTGATTTTTTGGAAAAATTGAAAAAACTTAGAACCGCATCTGCAACTTTTAGCCAGAATATAATAGTTTATGTATCTATGTAAAAGGTTTGATACTAGCTTCTGACCAAATTATGGGATGAAACGGATCATTCTTATGGTGTTGGGGTCTAAAACGAGAAAAATTAAAAAAAATAAAATTTCTAGATGAAAGCACGGAAAATCTGTCCCCGGGGGGTTGAATTTTCAAGTGAATGTAAGCCGATCTGCCACCTTAAAAATAATACAATATTATATATTATACGCTTTTCTCTGTTTTTGCTGGTGCAGTATGATCACTCTATCCATAATCTGAGAGAGCCGAATTCCAGCACTTCCCGGAGGTTTATGAAACTAAAATAGTAAGTACTGTTTGTGGTGTAGTGTTACTTTTTCATTCTTTTTCGTTTTAAAAAATGCTACAACATACAAAAAATAATGATGACATACATGAAAACAAGTAAAACTTAAACTTATTTCAGAATTTTCATAAGTATGATAATATTGCATACGCGTCATTGAGCATGCTTTATACATTATTTCACATCAAATGGAAAAAATACTGTTAGTTTTTTTTTTCGTATTTTGTAGCTTGAGGTTTTTGCAAGAGGTGTGTGCTGGATCTACTTTATTCTCGTTCTCGAGCTAGAGAGAGAGAGAGAGAGAGAGAGAGTTTGCAAAGGTTGCAGATCACACCTCATATTTGAGGATGATTTGGTGCAATACTGTAAGGAGAGAATGGAAGGTGGAGGTACACGCGCTCGTTCAGTAGAGATTGTGCTATAATCATTGGATGTTATCTAACGGTGCTTAATTATGCGATGCAAGTCAAAACAATGTTTCGAGATGTAGTATTTTGAAGAAAAAAAAAATACTGAGAAGTAATTCGCCAGACGCCAATTTGCACTGTGTGACCTCTTTCTCTTTTTCTCTCTAATTTGAGAAAATAAGAATTGTCCTGGTTTGTACGCCATCTAAATTTAAATTTTGCAGATCAGAAGGAAAGATGCAGGCAGCAGCACATCTCCTTTGCTTCTCTAGCCAGCTCTCTTCATATTCTTTGGGAGTCATTTTTCTCCCATCGACTGCTATCAATTGACACCTTTCTATACTGTCAGTATTATTTTGAACCTAATTATAAAATTAGGGATAGGTAGTGTGTGGTGCAGACATTCATTGAAGCAAACCTATGGAGTGTGCTTAATTGCGTTGTGAGTCAACAACCTCAAGATTCCTAGCTGAGTTTTTGTTCCAGGAACGTAAAGTGGTGAAGGAGTTCAAGAAGTAGACATTCTGACAAATGAAGGTTTGTGTGTTCATTGAAAACGGGGGGGCTTGGGCGACGACGAAAACAACAAAGATGGGAGAAAGTGCAGAGATGTCCATTTATTCAGAGTATAAGTTAATTTTTGACTATAGAGTATGAGGAATAGAAAATAACGATGGATACAAATAACAACTTTCTTCCTTTCCCTTTTATGAGCATAATAATACGTTACCCCTTAAACTAAAAAATATATAAAGTTACTACTAACGTTTGTTTTTCTTATTCCCCTTCTTCCTCTTTCAATTCCAACGAGAAATATAAATTATAAACTCCCATCAGTGTATACATACATATATAAATAAATCTCTCTTAAATTATTGCCTTTCTCTTGTTCGTTTTCGGTGTGTGTGTGTCTAATTTTACTTTTGGTCACCGGGTAAGTGATGACGGTATGGTAAAAAATGGGGTGTTGGTCGTGGTGGCAGCATACGAATAAGTTTTATCTACTTGCATTTGAGTACTTTACATACTCATGCTCATAAACATACTCATGGACATAGATTGTTCAATCATATCAATCATCATTTCAACTTCTGCAATATCTGTCTCAATATCCATAAAAGTACGCATCATAACGTCAGCCTTTTCTCCTTTCGGTGCCTTGGTTGATTTCGCTTTCGGTGCCTTAGTGGATGTCGCTTTAGGTGCCTTGGTTGATTTCGCTTTAGGCGCCTTGGTTGATGTCGCTTTAGGTGCCTTGGTTGATTTGTCGTCTTTCAACTGACGATTACGAATGCGTTGAGGACGGGCAAAACCTACAAAATTCAGTTGCTCCGAGTCTTCATCGTGCGCAATTTCAATAAGGTCTAATTTCCTACGGGAAGTTTTCACATTATCGCCAAGTGCAGCAACAAACAACGTCACAATGAAAAAGGGAGTAAACAATCTCATGGTTCTTTCGTCTTTTTAAGTTGGTATGTAGCTATGGGTTGATTCAATGAATCAATGGCTACAGAGAGATTCGCGACTCAACTCCTTATGCCACTGGTTGAATACACGTCTCCCAACGAATTAAAAAGTGATAGGTCCCAGGAGAGGGATATTTGCAGGAGAGTAAGTCTTGAAAGAGGAAACAATACTGTAAGGGATTGAGTAGTCAACCTGTTCATAAACAAGGGTAGGAATTCAAATAGGTCCTATGTAGGACTACTTATTGAGATGAGAGAGAGGTGCGTGGGAAAGCGAACAATACGTGGAAAAATCACTGGTATAAAAAAAGCTTGCATGCATGAGGTATCTTTGAAATTATCTTTTGTTTAAGCAATGTAAATCCGTTGAAATTCAACTATATGTGTATGAATAAAGATATAATATCTTTATACTCTCGAAATTTATTGGTTGTTCTTGTATTTGTAGATAGTTCACGATAGTAAGTTTTGAACGGATGATATCTGTAGTATTTTATTGGACTCTAAGTCGTGAGAAAATTTGTATTTCACATGATATTTATATTACACATGTTATTTGGAATTTCTCAGTATTGGCTACACACGGAGGAAGGTATCTTATGAATAACGGTTATAACGTTTGGGTATTTCCGTTCCTGCTCTTACCGCGTAAACTCCAATCATTTAGGGTATTCCTGGGTATCCATAGGGCGTTTTGGATGTTCCTTGGCTTTCACATGTACCGGGATTCTACGCAATTCCCGAATGGCTTGGGTGCGTAAAAGGCACGAATCAATGTACAAGACTCCGCGTTTTAGGAGTAGCGAGACGGAGAGGTATAGCCAACTGTTGCCACTTGGTACAATCTGAACGTCGGTCCGTCCTGCTAATTTTTTTAACTATGTGCTGTTGTTCTCATCCTAACAATAAAATTGAAAAGGTCTTTATAATAAAGCTGAGAAGGACTTTCTAACATGGAACCTTGTACTATTAGTGTACAAGTGAAGTAGTAACTTTTATTTAAATGATCACTACTGTGTGGTATGGTCGGCTGCCACGGAGAGTAACATAAGGTCAGATCCGAACCGATTGAA
This sequence comes from Asterionellopsis glacialis, assembly GCA_014885115.2. NCBI lineage: Eukaryota > Bacillariophyta > Plagiogrammaphyceae > Rhaphoneidales > Asterionellopsidaceae > Asterionellopsis > Asterionellopsis glacialis. The sequence continues at coordinate 31,061 of WKLE02002031.1, read as the reverse complement.
TTTGAAAAAGTATGTATTATAATCACATGAATAAAAAGGTCCCGCCACACAGTTTTTCAGAACTACTAGTAAGTAGTCCTCTAGCATACCAGCTACCTGGCAACTGCCTGATAAGTGGGCGGACTAGAGCAAGGTACCGGCGGCTGATGATAGGCGGACTAGAGCAATACAGTAGTACCATCTGAGGAAAGTTGTCTTTTATTGATACACACTAGGTCCTACTTTTTGGCGCTTTTATTTCAAATCAAATCGTTTTTCTTGCACGCGCACATGTCTTGCCGGATTTCTTTTTGATGTTTTTGTATTAGACTCTCACGATACGAGTGCAATTCTAAAAAATACAAAAAGTGTTCATCTGTTGCAATCCTTAATACTACACTCTTTCTAACTGTGATTGCAAAAATATATCATCCCTTCTGAGGAATTTTCGGTTAAAGTCCATGATGGTCATGACCCAAATCTTACACATCAAATTGAAATGGTAGTTGTAGGTGTTCGATAATCGTTCGTGCAAGAAGCATTATTTGATGTACATGACATTCAACTATATCGGAGAAGTCCATGCTGTTTCTTGAAGAAAATCATTCACCCAACACACACGGTAACTATAACCCAAAATACTCAATAGTATGACAAGAATCCAGATTTCAATGACGGAGAAACACACAAAAACAAAGTCTCTCTCTCTAAAGTACTAGCAAAACAACACATTTATAATAGTAGTGATAGTGGTAGCACTACCAAACCTACTCTCTAGTACTACCTTATGCTGCTTTTCTAAATGGTAAAAGCGTAGAAGTTGAATGTCAAACTTCCTAAAATGATATGAAGAACATTTTTCGTCTACTACTCTCTATAGAAAAGTGAGATTCCCTCATGTAGTGTTGTTATTGATGATATGCACACATAGACAGCCGAGTGTACACTTCATAATACAAACAACATGTTTTTTTTTAAATGAACTAACCTATTACTTTTAAATTAGAAGAAACGGATTACTTTTCGACCAATACTTACTACTGCTTACTTTGTTCCTTTTGAAGGGTAGTAAATTGGTATATCGCAGCCTTTTGTTTTTGAGGCCTTCATGACAACTATGTTGTTGCTGTTTTTGGGTGATCTTGGCGTTCTCATTGCTGATGTTGTTCCCATAGTATTCCTTGGTGACTTTGGAGATGAAGGCGTTCTCATTGAAGAATTTCTCATGGGTGATGTAGGCCTAGGTGATATAGGTCTTGCCATTATTGAATTTGCGCCAAATTTACTAAATCTACTAGTCGATGTTTTCTTTGAAGATTTAGTGACAACACTTGATTTGGAAGTCATCTTTTTATTAGTGTTTGAATTTGTTGGTAATGAAGTTCCAACTGCAGCAGCCGCCGCCGCTGTTGCTGTTGCTGTAGGTTTATAGTAGGTAAGGTTATTCGCAAGAACACCAGGCCTGGTACCTTTGGGTCCAATGCTGTCATTTGGGGGTATGGCACCGCCATTATTTGGTGTGTAACTCTCTATGGATCTCATCGAATTATTGTTCGGGAGACTCTCGTGAGTAGTATAAGAAGACTCGTTAGGTAAATCATAGTAATCTGAGCTACCGATTGGTGCTACCTTGCGTCCCTTACCTCTCCTACTTGATTTTTTCTTGTTGGACTTGGATTTGCTTGGTGATGGTGGAGTTGAATTGTACCAGGACCACCAGTTGGGTGCATACGATGTTTGCGATGAAGTTTTTTTACTGCCACGACCACCCCGTCGTCGTCGTCCGTCCTTTCTATCCCCACGTTGACGTTTCCTCCAAAATCGTCGAAGAGCCTTCATGTTCTTATCCGAATAAATACCAGCACCAGATACGACAATAGCCAACATGAGCATGATAGAACCAGATACCATGAGGAGTTTACAAAGAATGTAGGGCCACGAATCTATCATAAGTTGCATTCCTAATGCAAGTCCAGCAACACCACTTCCAAATATGCGTTTCCTGAAATAAACTTTTTCAATATTTCGTGTATAGACCTCTAATAGACCATATGGATCAGGACAATCGTAAGGGTAATCCCGAATACTGCATGCGCGGCTATAGGGTAATATCTGTTCGGCAAGACTTCCGTAGTTATTATTATTGTTGTTGTTTCCCAAGTCTCGATTGTTCTTGTTGTTGTTGTATTTGGATGAAGTATACACTTGTGCACAACTCAAACTACTTTCAACTGCCTTATTAAATGTTTTTAAAGAATCTATTGTTTTGATGGCATAATTTTTGTCACAATATTGTCCATCGTACTGTGTCAAAACAAACTTTTTTTGACGATGGTTATTGCCGTCGCTGGTGCTTTGGCTGTTCGAGTTGTCATTGTTGTTGCTGCTGCTGCTGCTGCCATAGTGGCTTGCCGAACAACTAGTACCGGAAGCTCTATAACCATTGTTATTGTAGGTTGAAGTACAATAGGAATTGGCATAGGTGGTATCAATTCCAAATGGTGTAGCTATACTTTCTACACCATAGGTCGTAAAGAAGGAATTGATATAATTATGTTTGTTGCAATGACCACCAAATTCATAGGTCGACTTGGGACTATTTTTAAGTACACCATACAGTGAATATGCCATATTGGCACGAATATCCATGGCTCGTCCTTGATACCAGTAATCTTCGTCACCTTCTTCGTCACCACCATTGTCATTGTCATATTCGTATGGACTCGATCTATAATATTGTATAACATAATGTACATGAATGACAATGATGGATGAGCGTTTTATCAGAAAGAACAACACAAAAGAAAGAAATATGTGTAAGATACTCAACAGATAATGAAAAAGGAAAGAAAACGAAAGAAGGAATGCACACAGTAGTATTATAACTTACACACAACCATGATATTGAATATACAAGGAATCAAATTTACTTAAATCTTGAAGTACATTAGGTGCATCAGACCAATACATGGGTATATCAATGTTAGGATTTGTCATGCCATTTGGCCAATAATTTGTATCTTTCTCGGCCATTACAGAATGATGCAACAAGTTAGTAGTGGTTGTCAGCAATAATGATGCTAATATTACTAATGATACTTTTGGAGAAGGATGAAGGATGCCTTGTCGTTGTCGTCGTCGTCGTTGAATGGATAATGATGAACCATGTAAATTATTGCGACTGCGATTTTTATTCGAGACTCTACGTTTTAGTTTCATCATTGTGCTTTTCGTTGTTGTTGCTGTTTTGTATATTATTGTGTTGTTCAAGATTTTAGATGTGTACAGTCAGTATCGATGGATCCTTCAATGCGTTGTCTCTCTTTTGTATCGTCGTAGGTCCGACCTCTCTAGAGAATCCTAGCTTAGGCGAATTCGAAAGTTAGAGATTGTTTCTCCCTGTTGTCGTTACTATGCTGATTATTTCTTGACAGATTGAGAGGTATTATTATTTCTTATTTCCCCTAGGATATCTGGTTGGAGACATGATATGCGTTGAAAATAATGAGAACCAACAAGAACATACTATCTAGTCCATACCTGGTAATCGTACATTGTGGTATCTAAATAAAATCTCGGAGAGTGTGTGCCCATGTACAGGTACGTGTCCTTCATAATGCGGAGCAAGCGAACATTGACAATCGCTAAAATTAACTACCACAGGGGCTCCTATATATAAATCTTTTAAAAAGTCTTCAAAACATGGTAAGCCTAATGAATTTACCCAATCAATATTCAACGTACAGTTCAATAAGAAACAAACTGAATAAACATATATATGAATCTTCAGATCGACCGTTATCCAACGGTCGAGTAAAATTGTCTTGAGATCCAGGGATGAGGAAAGGTACGTTGAATAGGGAGTAGTAGTACAGGTACCTGCTCGTTATGGGATTATTCCGACTATTTTTCTTCAGAATGTACTGGTACACTCTAGGACATAGCGCTCTCTAGAGAGAGTCAAATAAGATACCGGTACATGAGATAGGACCTCTAGAGATGAAGCAGATGAGGAGTGAGCAAAATTTCAAAAAAAAAAATTCGTTATGCGTCTGCCTGCGGATGGGGATGAGACGACAAGGAGGGAGAGAGAAAACACAAACCGCTGACGCAATAGCGCATTGCTTGACAAGAATATCATGGCTGGTTCCGAGTGAGGCAGTGTCGGAAGGAATATAATAGACATCATAAGCAATATCATAACAATAACACTTTCACACTGCTGCACTGCAAACCAATTTCAATCCATCCCTTCAGATAAAGTCTTCTGTTTCTGTGATAGAACTCGGAAATACTATAACAAATTAGTATGGTTTCCATCACTACGGTCACACGTTTGATCAAAACATGTTCGACTTGTTCTTCGTCGTCGTCATCATCATTCGTATTCTTGTCAACAATACGAAGAACAATGTCAAATTCAACAATAGCAGCAACAACACAACAAAATCATCATTATAATGTAGATGTATTGGTAGTAGGTGGTGGTGTTGTTGGATCTACATTAGTGAAATTACTTCAACAACGTGCACCGGGTTGTCAAATAGGATTAATTGATCGTGCGGTACCACCCACGCAAAGTGGAGATTCTGGTAAAGAACAACAACAAAAGCAGCTTCCTCAGGCACGTGCCTACGCCTTATCACCTAAATCCTTAAGTTTATATAGCAGTAGCAGTCATGAGAATGGTAAAGATACTCCATCTATATTGAAACAACTTTCCGAGAAAAAACAATTGGGTATTTATGATACCATGCAAATATGGGAATCCAATTCATCGGCGACATTGTTATTTTCATCGCAAGATGATTTAATACCCCACCATGAACATAATTCTATTTTACAGGATACATCCAAGGATATCTTTGGTGTGAAGAAAGAAGATAACAAAACACCATCCTATTTAGGTGCTGTTGTAGAAGATAAACACTTACTTGAAGCTATATGGGGAACATTCCAACAAGAACAACAATCGAATACTTCAAAGAACAATGATTTATCAATTTGGGCACCTGCTAACATTCAGTCTATTGATGATAGTACTAGTAATGGTAGTGTTCGTGTGACTTTACAACAAGTTGGGGACAATGGTAATGATGGTGATGATGGTACTGTTACTACCACCACAATTGATACACAATTATTAGTAGCAGCGGATGGCGCTAATTCATTTGTGCGGAATTATAATACTCTTGCTGGAAATGATACTGATAAACTTTCCACAATGTCATCTATAGCATGGGAAGGGTATGAGTATGGTCGTATGGCAATGACATGTGTTGTGGAATTAGATCGTCCCATGCCCAAACGTGCCTTTCAACGATTTTTGCCGTACGGTCCATTAGCTTTATTGCCTACATGGTCACCAACTCATGCCACGGTTGTATGGAGTACAATACCATCCCATGCCAAACAAATGGCTGCACAACAACAAAAGTCGTCCTCGAGTAATCATGACCATGATGATGATGTTGTACAAGAAATAAATAATGTATTACAACAAGGACCATCCAGAACACCGCCCTTGTTTTCTTCCTCATCCTCTATATTTCAACCCTTGACAAATGAAATTGAGAAAGTAATTGATACTATTAATTATGGGTTTACCATGTCCCATTGGACGGAATGCAATACTACGTATTTTTCACCACCCCAAGTACAACGGATTGCAGGACCCAAATTAACATTTCCTCTAACTTGCAAGTCTGCATCAAGCTACAGAAATACAAATGGACGGATTGTCTTGGTGGGGGATGCCGCACATACCATACATCCCATGGCAGGACAGGGGTTAAATTTAGGATTAGGGGATGTGGATGTGCTAAGTATGGAAATTGCCAAGGCCTATACATCCGGTATGGACGTATCCACTTTTACAACCGAGTATGACACCCAACGTCAACGGCATGTATCATTCGTACAAACAGGTGTTCATACCTTACATCAAGTGTTTGGGATGCAATCATCACAAGAACACTCACAAGATCATTCTCTTTCTGCAACTACTACGACTACTATTCCTGGTATTATGACCATGAAAAGTTTAGGTATGAATTTCGTCAATCATGCTGGTCCAATACGGCGCCAATTGGCAGCTATAGCTGCAGGTATTGTTTGAAAAAGAAGAAAAAGTTGTGCGAATCATAGTAATACATCAATAATCATGATGAGAGATACTACTACACGTAGGGCCTTGAGAGCAATTGTGCAATTTTTTTTTAAAGAGAAAGACTAACTATAGGAGATTGATAGAGAAGTACACAAATAGTTACAGCTTCTGTAACAAACCAAATATTGTGAAGCGAAAGCAAGTTCACACCACTCCTCCAACACCTCCACTGTTAACATTCTCGCACTCCTTTGTACTGATAGACAGTACACACCATTCAGTGAACCTATTCTTTTTCGACACACTCTATTGGATGTACAGTAGTACTGTGATCCATCTTCTCTTCCAAAACCAATTGTATACGGTAGGCTAGGCTAGGATTGCAGGACCCCTACCTTACACCTTATCCAATAGCAGTAATGAATGCGATGGAAAATTCTAACCTTGCTTTTGTGTTCTCGGATGATCCTGCAAAGTCAACGAATGAAGCACATCTTCTTTTTTTCTTTCAGCAATCGTCAATGACATAATAGGGTATTGCATGAGGAATAACTTGAAAGACAATCCTTGCACCTTCGATTGGCAAGTTCTTACTTCCATCTGCATAGATTCGATAGTGTCCATCACCCATAAGTGTGAAATGCTTGACAACTTGAATTGTCACAACTTCATCCCGCTTTGGCTTTTTTCTTCCTCCTTGCTTATGGTAACTTTCTCCCATTTTCCCATTCATGAGAGATCCGAGTAGTACCATTGGAGTCCAAATCCATAATCTTGAATGTTGTTGACTAGTATATACCACAATCATGGAATCATCAAATGTCGTAACTCCAAAGCCTAAATTCGTGTGTTTGGCTTCAATATCTGTCAACATGATGGTCATTACAGCCGGTTTCAAGAATGTTGCTGTTCGACGAAAAGGTGCCATGAGAAGAATACTTGCAATACATCCTACCACTACGCCCATCATACCAAAAGCTGGGTACAATGACGAACGGTAGGTTTCAATCGTGTCTACCATCAATCGCTGCATACCATCAAATGCATTATGTACCGCATATCGAGTCGTCATCATAGCAATATTATGAGCAGAACATGTTGATGCATTATTCTCTGTACTTTCTTGCGAACTAAATTTTAGGACACTGCCATATTTGATAGTCGTCGCGTCTTGAATAATTTTTGAAATGGTCGTGTTGAACCCATGGAATTCGGTCGACAAAACATTCCCCGATCCTCCGGGTAAAGGAAGAATGGGAGCATACGGCCATTTGCCCTTGTTTGTTTGTAAAGGTCCTTGAACAAATTCATAGATAGAGGAATCACCGGAAATGATAGCAATCATTTTACTATAAAGTGATAAGTCCTTAACTGTTGAAACATGGATGAGATCTTCAGAAGAAGAAGTGACGTATACTTCCACTCGGAGGCCTTGCTGCTGCTCTAACTCATAAAGTGTACACTGATATATTTCCATGCCCTTGCCTCCACCGCTCGAAGGATTAACTATTAAGAGAACTTCGGGCTTGTCGTCTTTGACAATAGGAGAGGCTGGTGGTGGCGGCGGTGGTGACGTGGTGTATCCATGGTTGTCATCTCGAAACTTTTGAACTTTTGAAGCAAATCGATACGTAAACAACTTTGTCCAAACAACAATGCCGCCGAGGATAGCAAAGGCGGCGGTCGTACTAATGCCCGACGATGAAGCTAACATGGTTAGTACTGCAGTGTCTTATTATCTCTGTTATTACTTTATGGGTATGTATGAGCCTTGTCATGGGACACATTTTATGAGAAGTGTAAAAAAAATTGGTGTTCTCATTCGATCTGTATTTTCTAGTTTGTGTCCCTGCACGAGCCACGAATTAATGTCACAGCATGGAAGATTATCACGATTTCTTTCGAGTGAGAAAGCGTTATTATGGAGCATCTGAGTTCCAACAAGATAACAATATTACGGTCTAAGAACATATCATGCTAACATTATATACATGTACTCTAGTACAACCAATACCCATAGCATCCTGTACAACTTGTGGTTTGAGAAGCAACAAAGTCAATTTCACCCGTTTGGTCTCCAGTTCCCAAGTCCGTGATCCTTACTGAATGTCTCTTTAATGTCATTACATCACCATTGAATACAAAGCTTCTTTCAGGGAGAATACTCCTTGAATAACAGTAATTCCAAGCACTTGATTCGACATGGGTGATGTTGTGCTTCTCGGTGATGCCATTATCAATGCTAATTTCATACACCTTGTACCCATCGAAATGCTCATATGCATGCCAATCATACGTAGTCATAGGGATAATGAGATACCCATCAGCATCGACAAGACCGGGTACATCAAAGTAACGGAATGCCTTATGATCCCATTGAGCAGAACTGGAAGAATGAGCGTCAGTACGATTCTCAACCACCAATCGGTGCAATGCGGTTGGCTCGGTGGGGTTTGTAGCATTAAAAATTGTCAATGACAAACCGAGAACACGACCGGTATCATCTGCTTCTTGACCGAGGGCTAACAGCATACTAGCATCCGCATTCAAGGGGTGCATGTACTGGGAGAAACCAGTAATGTTCAATTCTCCAAGGACAGGAATCGTTTCCTCTTCAGGATTCGACAAATCAATCACATAAAAAGGGTCCGTTTGTCTGAATGTAACAACGTAGGCAATCTTCTGAAAGAAACGGACGGCCGTGATGGTTTCACCCTCTTTTCCAAGACGAGGAGTCTGACCGACAATGTCCCAAAGGCCATCTTCAAGTTTCAAAACTGAAACATAGTTTTCTGTCATGGGAGGTACTTCTTCTATAAGGAGAGTTGAACTATCATCAACGGGCATTCTCCACCAATTGCGAATAGTTGTGGCGACTCTCAAGTATCCATCTTCGTGGTCAAGACTGAACTGGTTTAACAAATAACCTGGTAATGACCCGTATCTAACAAAATAAGTGTATTGAGACAAAATCATTGAGTGAGACAATGTTGTAATGCGAATTTAAATGATCAAAAATGTGTATCCCCTTCAATAACTTACGCATATGGCGTCGTGGATCCATCTAGGTTGTTGAGTTGAAAGCCATATAAGTACGTTTGCTGAATCTGTAGACTACGCGTGGCATCAAAGTGATACCCTTGTCCTCCTAAAGTCATGACTTCTTCTGATGAATACGTTGTCACACTACCAGTTGGAAAGAAAGAGCTGGTAGTTGAGAGATCCAAAGTAGGCTTAGTACCACCGTCTACCGCTGTAAGAAGTTGTTCGTCGTAAGTAGCCATATTAAAGCTTGTAATAGATACATAGGAACGCAAAATGCCTTCTTTCCACAGCATAGCATCATTGCCACCAGAAAGATCATCTTGCCACATGACTAATGGTAAGAATCTACTGGGACAAGTAAAGGACTGTCCGCATAGTTCATTAATGAGTTTATCGCGATATGCCGGGATGACGTCTTCTAATGCATATGTAATAGCAGCCTCTTCATATTCGGCGGGAGTCATACCTTCATAAAGTGGATCTAAAAGATCTACATGTTGAATTAAGTCATAATATGTTTGTATGCCTGATACAGTGACTGCATGGATGGTTTCGCCAACCATACGGGCAGAACGAAAGTACCCATGTACATCTTGATGTGTCAAAAGTTCAAGACCGGCAGTGGCAACATTTGTCTTATCAAAGACAAACATACGTGTTTGACCGTAATTTGTTAAAATTGTATATCCTTCAACGTTGTTTTCATTTCGAACAAGTTCGGCATATCCCGATACAAAAGCAACAAGTCGATTGGATGTTAACATCAAAGATTGTACTATTGGTTTCGAACAGGTTGGCATGTAGTCCATAATCAATAATGTTGTAGAGGAACTACTAGTTGTTGTGGTAGTTTCAACATCATCTGTTGGAGGTAATGTAAATGTTTTAACATTTTCTCCAGATGTATCCCAAACCTTGATTTCGTCACCATAAGCAGCATATATATGAGTTCCATCAGATTTCGCTCCATCGGACTCATCAACATTTGCTTCTTGTGTATTGGTATCATAAGCCGAAACAGAATCAGTTGCATCTACTTGAGTGACAGTAGTAGATGTACTACTGTCAGCTGCCTCCACAGTCATCGCCATCATTGGAGCATCCGCAATCATTATGGGTTCTTCAATGGAAGCCATCACTACAGGTTCAGCTTCCATCACAATGGGTTCATCTACCATCCTAATAGGTAGAAATCCGCCCAATGCAGCATCATAATATTCTTTTGTGCCTAAATTACGTTCAATTGTCATGTTTACCAATAATTTTGATGCCTCGAATATTTGTCTCTCAAATGCATCTTGGCCGATTGGCTCCAACGAACGCTGACTGATCAGGGGGATTTTAATATCTAACTTGTTATTTTTAGAATTGGATGTGTAATACAACAATTCTTTATCGGCTTTGCAATCTTCTTCGTAGTATCCAGTACCACCGACAGCCAAACAAATGTTATCATACACACAACTCGTAGGAAAAACATCCGAATTGGAACAGAGTACTGGATTATGGTAAAGTTCATCCTTACACTTAATTCTTTTGGATGTATCAGGACAAGTTGTTGCACTATCAGGTGTTGGTGACTTTTTGCCTCCCTTGGTTCCTTTGTCATTTGTCTTCGTTGGTTTAGCTAAGTTGCGGGCGATGCTGTCTACCAAAACATTTTTATCATTATTGTGGTCGTTGTTGTTAATACTTCCAAGTCGTCCTTGAACCCGAGCATTGCATAACAAGGATACAAGGATTATTAGTAGCGTAGAATTATAGTTCATCCTGGATTCGTCTTCGTTTCTCACAAGTTAAAAAGAATCTTCTCTTGTGAAATCGTCGTGTCCTTTTTCGTTTTTAGTTCTCTCTTGTCTTTTTCGAAAAATAACACCTTTCTCTTTTTATGATAAAAAATATGTATAAGAAAAGAATTATGTTGTCAACAGAATGCTATGTTTGCTCCTTTTTCTTCTTTCGGCATAATATGTCTGCGAATGGGGGCTAGATCAAGGATAAAAGATACTCGAAGAAAAGGTAAAAAAGAAAACAGGAACGCGATAATTTGCCCCTCTTTCATAAAATGTAATAAATCAATGTCCGAGACAGTAAGGACTACCAGTACTCTGAAGGGGCTATGAATGCGATGGGATACGGGTAAAAGTCTTTGTGGGGGGAAGATACGTCTAATGATATTATTTATTACAGTATTTATTGTTCCTGTCAAGGGGTTAAATATGCAAGTCCATTATACAGGAAAGTCAGTCCTATGAGGAAACCAAAAGATCATCTTAGCTTTCACGACCACCAATGGGCCTATATTTTAAAAAAAAATACTGTATTATAATAGTTAGTGCTGTATCTGTATGTTTTTCTGGATCAGCGATGCTGGTGTGATCCTATTTGTTCCTCATTTTTGTAGGCACATATTTAGTCCTACTAACTTCTTTACTAAACCTCACTGGGTTATAAGCCTATTATGAAATCGGTTCTTCCTCGGGAGTGTTTTGATTTTTCATTTTTTCATTATTTTTACATCTTTTAATGGTAGGGTTTCAATGTTGCTGTTCTCTTCGTACTCAATTCATTTTGGTGCTTTAGTGTGATGTTTGGTGTTGTCTGAACTCTTTACTTGCTTTGCTTGGTCTGGTGTTGATACATAGTTTTTTATGGTGCTGGATCTCATTCGTTTTTTGTTGCATTGGGGTTGTTTATTCCAGTAGTTAAAATTTTATAATTTCTTGCTTTCATGGCATCCATGATATTGTTGGATACTTGTTGGAATTGTCTGTGTGCTCTTATGATTCTGGGACTGTGTTCTGTTTTTTGGTGTCTATGGCATTTTCTTTCAGTGTTGTGATGATCTTTTAAACTCAGAGTTTTAGAATTTTTCATCTATCATTGTTTGAGTGCCTAATCCATTCCTAATCAAACATGCATTCAGTGCAGAGGATTATGGAAGAGTCTAGGTGTGGCCATTTGAACCATCCACCTTTGGAGTTGCATTTCAGCACTTTCTTCTTACAAAGGGTGTATGTTAGTACATCTCCAAAGGGTTAACAGTATCTTCTGTTATTTTGGCACAATCTGTATTTGAAAAGGTTATTTTTTGTATCTTGTGTTTCCGCTTCATCAACAATCTGTTCTGCTACTTTGATTGGGCAGCTGATCCAGCACATTTTGTTCAGACTTAAAAGTCCTACATGGTAGGTAACAAAAAAATATAAAGTACATGGTAGGATCAGATTAGGACTAATACTAGGGATTAAGGATTAGTCGAGGGACCAGCCTCCTCCTCTCCTCAGGTTCTAATATTACAGGAAGTTGGCAACCAAATAATGATCTGAACTTTGTCCTTGTTGCTATGACTAGACATTATTAAAGGAGAAGATAGGAGGTCTGGTTGGAAATGATGTTTCTAAAGTAAGGATTAGCAGACCACTACAGTAGTACTACATAGTCTACAAGAAGAAATAAGGTTTAAAACAGGAGAGGCACTCCCCTCCCCCTCTCTATCTTCTCTCCTCACCATCAAGGTATGGTATATACTACATTCAGTCCTGCAGGTAGAGTGATCTTTCTTCCTTCAAAAGTATGAAAAGAGGTGGTGACTCAATCAGTGTGGTGCTGTTCTTCTTAAATGTCTTTTGGGTACATCACTTTTGCACTTTTTTGGGGTGGGGGTGGGGATTGATGCACTACTAGTATGTTCAGCAGTACTAGCAGATAAAATATAAATAAGAAAGGAGCACTGAGTACTACAGAGTACAAACCCTTGGAGTAGTATTACCAATTCTTTAAGAAATATAAAAATAAGGATACACTAATTTCATCATGATCCAATACTTTTAGTAGTACTGGTGTGATAGTAGTGGATATAGGTATCAAGAATACTACATATCAAGAAAATCATTTATGATTGTTAAGAGCTTTATAAATCTATTGTTTTGTTCAAATGGTGCTGGCACTGGACTCCTTCATTGCTTTATTCTTAAATGACCACATACTAATAAGTGCTGGATCCCAATCAGGGGGGTCAGCACAATCATCTTGTTATTCTGAAGATTATTGCACATTTTCCTTTTGTACAGGAGTGTCATTGTTTGCTTCTTCTTTTTTTCAGATTTCAGATTTTCAATGTCATCATGCTTGTCACTTGCCATTTTCCTGATAGAATTTTTGTTGTCATTTTGTCTCTTTGTTAGAATCATTTCTTCATCTCAGGAAATAGTACTGATCATTTGTTGTTAAGGGTTGATCGTCTTCTTGTTGTTCTGAGAATTGTTAGACATCCTCTCTTTGTACCTATGAGTTACTTCTTTCACAACATCTGTTAGAGTTTCAGTTTCATATACTATTCAACATTATCATGGTGTTTTTTGTCATTTGCCACTCCTGTACCCACTGGAATAAGAACTACACCACTAGTAGTAATATTGACCTTCTTTGCTATGATGGTAATTTTGTCATTTTACTAAAACCATGTTGTCTCAGGAAATAATGATTGAGGGCACCCTCCTTTGTTGTCATTTCAACTTAACTAATGATTCAGTAGGAAGTTGTATTCTTATTTGTCAGTCCCAGCTTTTTGCCTCCTCTTGATACAACCACACTGTTTTTGATTTGCTTAGTTATATACTCACAAAAATCAAATAAAACTCTGACATGGATGACATCTTCTTGTCTTGTAGCTATCAGAGCAGATGATATCTTAAATAATACGTTTTCACCAGTAGAACAAGTCAGAAGCTTTAGGTACTAGTATACACTTCAAGTTAAGAAGAAGTGAGGGTAGCCATTCTCTTTCTTCTTTACTCTAGGCAGATATTCTTCTTACTACAAAAAATACTGTACACTTAGTCATTTAGGCAACTATTATTGGTTACTATGGATGCTTCATCCAGTTGTTGTCCACTGCTGGGTTTCCTACAAGAACATTACAAGAACTAAGAAGAACTTTGAAGATCATTTGTAGTAGAATTAAGTATTCCCAAAGGCAGAAAGACAAAAAAAATCCAGTAATATGATATTGCAGATAGATGTTGTCATCTCATCACCCAAAGCTCATGGTTCAATGATACACTGTAGTGCTGTTATTGAACAAAATATTTTATCAACAATGAAGCTATATAGCTTTTGCTCTCCACAATGGAAAGTTTGTGGAAGACTTAGATCTAGTGTTGTAATTTGAACAAATCTGTTCTTAGCTACTAGTCAATGGACTCTTCAGAGATCTGTCATTATAATGACAAAGTTCTTATAACAGAGAAGCAACAAAACCACCAACAAGAATTATAAGCAAAGTAAGAGGAGATTTTCCTTTCTTCATCATCACTTACCACAACCATCACAAGGATAGGCTTGTTGTAAGTAAAGCTTATTGTTGGACTTACATCAATTTCAGTCAATATGCTGCCAATATGGAGAGAAGACAGATGACAACATCATTTTCTTTTAGCAAATACGTGATAGATTTCTGTTGCTTATTGAAATACATCAAGAATTTATAACCCCCCAAAAGTGGTAGTAGTATGGTTGTGTACAATAATAATATAGCAATCCAATGTTCTATATATACTATCTTACAGCAGGTTCAAGTAGTCCTCACACTGTGATCTTAAAATAAATGCTGAAGAGATATTCATAAACTTACTAATATTTTGTGTGTGCTTTATGGTATGTTGAAAATTCTATGATGTTCAGAATTTCTTTCTCCTATATTTTAGCCCCATATTACCTCTTTTTTTACATGGCTATTATCTTGATGTTATAACAATATAATAAGTGATCTGAATATTTTACATGAACCCCATGCCTGGCTCGTGATTGACTACTATCATTTCCCATGATGGGATATGAGATGCAAGAGAGGACAATAACAAAGTAGTCCAGATAAAGATGGCACATAGAGAAGAGCTTATTGTTTTCATTAATGCACAATAGTATGTACAAGAACTTAACTCAGCACACAATATAAACACAAATGTACACCCTTCAACTAAAATTTAACACTATTACTTGTTTTGTTATCACTTTTTACTATAAGAAAAAAATATGTTGTGATGGGGGAGCTCAAAAATAGTGGTTTATCTAAAATAGCAAGAGAAGGACAGACAACTATTTTGCAACATCAACAACAGAACACATGTACATATTTGAAAAAACTTATTATTATTCTGTTGTTGTAAAACTTATTGTAATCCACACCATCATCTTGCTTCTTCTTAATATTATTTTGGTGTACTACCTACCACCAAAACAAAATATCACATTACTTTCTGCCAATTCTTTTCAACAGTTTTTTAATGCATATTTGTTACCAGTCCTCTACTAAAAACATTCTACTTTACTATATGCCCCCCCTGCAAGAAGAAACAGAGCAATAAAGGCATAAATACTATGTTTATACCTAAGTACAAGTCAACATGAAGCTATCACACCATTCCTTAAATATTAAATTTTATCATTATCTTTCATGGCAAAAAAAACCATGGTGTTTTGTTTGGTCCATCAAAAATAAAGTTTCTCATTATCTAAAAAACAGAATATTGGGAGGAGCCAGTCCACCAACATAACAAGAACAAAGAGCAGGAGGCAGGAGGAGACAACAACAACAACCAGCAGAACTCACAACCCACAATAAACAAGATTGTTATATTTTGATTACTGCTATATATTTCAAACAAACAAATGGCATATTGCAGCATTGTTGTAATAATAATGTAATATAATTGCTTAGGAGCACCAAGATATCTCTTGAAAATGCAACACAAAATCATTTTGAAAAATTCTTAAGTTTTATTCTCCTTGTGCTGTATTATCTGTCAGTAGTGGTAATGGTGATATGTTGATTGTTAGTACTGCACCAAAACAAATAGATGTAGTAGCAGGACACAGGTACAACATGGAACAATTTCCTTCCTGACAACCCTCTCCTCTTCTTGAATACAGCAGAATTGACAAGAAAACATCTTCACATATTGGAAAAGAAAAAAATTAGATTTGTAATGTAGCTATAGCCATAGCATCAATTTTTCCCTGTCCTTTCTCTCCTCTTGCTGCCCTTTTCTCTGTTCTCTGTTCTCTGTTCTCTGTTCTCTGTCTCTCTCTGTCTCTGCTTTCTCCCTCCCTTTCCTAAAAAATATGTGGGACATTTTGTTCTAGCTGGGTAATGGTCTTTCCACAATTTCGTTCAAATACTCCCGTTTCCTACCGCAATAATGAAAGATCGTAAGTAACCCCTATTTTCCAGGGTCTAAGTTGTACGAACCTGTATGGGGGCTAATTGAAGGAAACATATGTGACCAATACAAATTACACAGTTAAAAAATTGAAGTTCAAAAGTCAATATCTCGACAAGTAATATGACCTTTCTGTAGAGTAATTATTGCTAAATAAACTGTAGATAATCAATAGTAGGAAGAACTAAAGAATGTCACGAATGAATCAAACTATAGTATCTATGGAATATCACATGGTATATGATCGGTTAATACTAAAATCACGTTGATTTGACACGTAAAAAAATATTATTTAAGCAATTTTTATTATTTGACATTTTCTACCATCTAAAGAACTTATGTAGAATTGAAATTATATAAAGAAGAAGTCCACCAGTTCTTTGGTTTCACAGTAGGACTGTACCAGGTGAGCCAGTTGGCCAATATGATCATGTCTACTGCTACCACGTACTCCGAACGGGCCCGTGTGAAGATCTTGATACGGTACTTGTGTCATCCCAATAATAATATAGAGTACAAAAAATACTAGCCCTATTGATGGTAAGTGGTATTCATCCACTTAACTGATAACATAGCTAACGTCATATGAGAAAGAGGTACCACGTATTAGGTAATCTGGACAGTTGGGTCAATGGAAATTCCATCTCTTCTGAACATTTATTGCCACTTCTACTTACAACCACGACCGAACAAGCCAACCAAAAAGAGGGTTAAAAAAGAAAAAGGAATAGTGGAAGCGAATCTGAGAAAATCGCGATCGCATAAACTCTCTAACTTTAAAATATTATTCAATGGAGTGATCTCAAGATCTTGTACCGTTTCTTTATTTCCTAATCGTAGAAGGAAGGAGGCTATTAATTATTCGTGCAAACTTTTGGCCAAGCAAGGACTTGCAATTATAAAAAATATAGAACCATTCATTAGTGCGGGTATTCAGACATATTCAAGAAAGGACAAGGCTGAAAAGGGAGAGACACCGAAAAAGGAAATCTAGAGAGAATAATCATTTTTTGTTAACAGTTGTGCGTCAAATTGAACAAAGAGGACACCAATTAATCATCGCCGAAAAGGAAGAAAAAACATGATGATTTCCCAGTCATCGATATCGACATTATTGTTGTTTTTCATATCATGTAGTCATTATTCTACTACCCTGGTACAAGGTCGCCTTGGTGATAATCACAACAATGATAACAATCTCGTACAAGATCACAATATTAGAAATTTAGCAAGCAGTAGCTGTGCTCTTATCACAGACAAAAATGAATGCAAGAGACAAACGCCATGTACATGGATGAATGGACGTCGAGATAAGGGAAGATGTGCTAATACCAGAAAACAAACTCGTGATCGTGGTCGTCCACAAACTCTATCTACTGATGGGCAAACAGCTACTATGGTCTGTGAAGGCATTGATACTAAATTCCGTTGTAATAGAGCAGGCGAGTTGTGTATTTGGGATAGAAGTGGTGATAACCCTGTATGCAGGAAGAAAACGTCACCAACAGAAGCCACTGGAGCATCAGCATCAGATGGTCGTGTGAATGATGAAAAAAAACCATCCTTGATCAATGGTCCACCCTCCAAGGAAGAATCATCTCCTGAAGCGACGGAATGTAATGGTGTTA
This sequence comes from Asterionellopsis glacialis, assembly GCA_014885115.2. Lineage (NCBI taxonomy): Eukaryota > Bacillariophyta > Plagiogrammaphyceae > Rhaphoneidales > Asterionellopsidaceae > Asterionellopsis > Asterionellopsis glacialis. The sequence continues at coordinate 13,077 of WKLE02002031.1, read as the reverse complement.
CAAAAAGATCTGAATGCGCTAGACAGGCACATTGTGAATGGAATCGTAATAAGATTTGTGTGCATAAACCTGTCGGTGGAGGTACTGCAGGCAATGTCGATAATACAACATCGGATTTAGTGACCAACCCCAGTTCCAAACCCAAACCTATTGCTGCCAATTGTCCAGTTGAAGATGTCAATATATTTTACATTGGAACAACAGAGGAACAATGTGGTAATCCAAAACCATGCAGAGATGGATATGAGTTTTGGAAAAAAGATAGTTGTGGATGTGGATGTGAAAAGGTTTTAGTCTTGGACAACACTGAGCCTTCAGAGGCAGTTAATTGTACATATTTGTGGAGTGATGAAAATTATATTTCCAAAGACGGTAGTGATGAAAATTGTTCTAGAATGAAATATGTGTGCGAGGCTGGGTACGTACCCTTATTTACAGAAGGCTGTGGATGTGGTTGTATGTTGGATGAAACTAAGCCTTCAGAGACGAGTATTTGTACATCTTTGTGGGGCGGTGAAAATTATATTCTCATGTACAAGAGTGATGACGACTGTTCTAGCATTAACTATAAATGTAAGGCTGGATACATACCTTCGTTTACAGAAGGTTGTGGATGTGGTTGTATGTTCGATGACACAAACACTGATATTGAAGACCCAGACCCAGTTGTTATACAACCTGGTCCACTTCCAAATCCGCAGCCAGGTCCAGAGCCATCTACTGGTACAACAGGTTGCCCCAAATCAACAAGTATCTGTATGACATTATATGAACCCAAGATTTGTACGAATGAGAAGATTGCTGATTCTAAAGAATGTTTTTATTCAAACCTTTGTGTAGCAACTGGTGGCACTGGGTACCAAGATGATGATTGTACCTCTGCTGGACCGATGGATGTGAACATCTCTGTCATAAGTCCTGATGCAGTTGTTCCTGTCGAACAGGAAACAGCTTCAAATCAAGTGGAAGCTGCCTTAACTATGCTTGCAGACAGTGCCATTCAACGGAATACAGGTACTTCTGGCTACACTGATGCAGCGTTAGGTGGTGTGATTTTCCCTATGCGTACGGAGAACGATATGGTATCTATAATGGATGGTGATATGGTATTTGCAATGGAGGATAGTATAGCACTTGATGCACCCATCATGATGGCTTCTACTATTGAGTCAGCTCCTGCCGCTGCAACTGTGGATGTGACCGACGCTGTTTCAGACTACGCCACAAATACTCAAGAAGCGAATGTCGATGAGTCTGATGGAGCCAAGTCCGATGGAACTCATGTCTATGCTGCCTATGGTGATGAAATCAAAGTTTGGGATACAGCTGGAAATAATCTACAAACTTTTGCACTACCTCCTACAGATGATGGTAGTGACACAAGCAATACTGACACTTCGACGACGACAACGACATCGGAATTCGCCGAACCAATGCCTGCAATGATGGATGCAATGATAATGCCAATGTGTGTAAAACCAACAGTACAATCTTTGATGTTGACATCTAATCATCTTGTAGCATTTGTATCAGGATATCGGGATATTGTCATACAGCAAAATAGTATCGAGGGGTATCCTATTTTAACAGGGTATGGCCAAACGCGTGTGATTGTCTACGACAAGACAGATGTTGCCAATGCCGGGCTTAAGCTATTGGCACATCGAGACGTACATGGTACCTTCCAATCGGCTCGTATGGTTGGAGAAACTATTCATGCTGTAACTGTGTCTTACATCCAAACTTATTATGATTTGCTACAGCATCTCGAGCGTTATACTTATCCGTTATACAAGGGTATGAACGAAACAGCCTATCAGGAAGCCGCTGCTAAATACGCATCGGAAGAGGTCATTCCCACATTCACCAGCAAGCTTTTCGGTGAAATTTGTGGAACAAGCTTTGACTGTCCAGAAACATTTTTACCACCAATTATGTGGCAAGACGATGTTTCTGGTGCCAATGATGCTATGATGTGGAAAGAAGGTATTATGGACTCCTACGTATCTATTAGCAGCTTGAACATGGCTACTTTCGATGAACAAATCATTAGTGACAGTACAGGCACGCCCACGTTTAATCTTTCCATTGCTGCCTCTTTCTTCCCTGCTGGTGGTGTAAAAACGTATGCATCCGAAGATGTGATGGCTTTGGCTGGACAAGGGTATCACTTTGATGCAACTCGCAACATGCAGCTTCAACAAACATACCTCCTAGGATTCAAACTGAACAATACAGAAGCATCTACCAAGTTTCATGCGTAAGTTCCACCTTATTGTGGCTTCTTCATGCCGCAGCAATGATGCGCATCGTCAGATTTCAATTCCAATTGCAATTGTCTAACCAAGTAGTTGTTCGCATTTGTTTGTTTTCACAGGTATGGATCTCTGCCAGGTTATTTGTTAAACCAGTTCAGTCTTGACCACGAAGATGGATACTTGAGAGTCGCCACAACTATTCGCAATTGGTGGAGAATGCCCGTTGATGATAGTTCAACTCTCCTTATAGAAGAAGTACCTCCCATGACAGAAAACTATGTTTCAGTTTTGAAACTTGAAGATGGCCTTTGGGACATTGTCGGTCAGACTCCTCGTCTTGGAAAAGAGGGTGAAACCATCACGGCCGTCCGTTTCTTTCAGAAGATTGCCTACGTTGTTACATTCAGACAAACGGACCCTTTTTATGTGATTGATTTGTCGAATCCTGAAGAGGAAACGATTCCTGTCCTTGGAGAATTGAACATTACTGGTTTCTCCCAGTACATGCACCCCTTGAATGCGGATGCTAGTATGCTGTTAGCCCTCGGTCAAGAAGCAGATGATACCGGTCGTGTTCTCGGTTTGTCATTGACAATTTTTAATGCTACAAACCCCACCGAGCCAACCGCATTGCACCGATTGGTGGTTGAGAATCGTACTGACGCTCATTCTTCCAGTTCTGCTCAATGGGATCATAAGGCATTCCGTTACTTTGATGTACCGGGTCTTGTTGATGCTGATGGTTATACCATCATTCCACTCTCCACATGGGCATCTGACATCCATTTCGATGGGTACAAGGTGTATGAAATTAGCATTGATAATGGCATCACCGAGAAGCATACCATTAAACATGTTCAAGATGAAGGCTTCTATTACTGTTATTCAAGGAGTATTCTCGCTGAAAGAAGCTTTGTATTCAATGGTGATGTGATGACGTTAAAGCGTCATTCAGTGAGGCTTACAGACTTGGGATCAGGGGAAGCAAAGAATGAAATTGATCTTGTCGCAAATGAAACTGAATTTTGTTCTGGATGCTATGGATATTGGATGTTTTGATAGCTTACATAACCTATATAATTTGATATAGCTTTGAGATATTTTTCATGAACTTTTTGAAATGTATTTATAAAGTAAGACATCCACTGCAATAGTACCATGCAAATATAGCCGATAAAACAGTTTCGAAGAACACAATACTGTACGAGCTCGTACAATGGTCATCCATTGTGCATCATAGTAAC
>WKLE02002029.1:7356-18051 GCA_014885115.2 Asterionellopsis glacialis | reverse complement strand
TTTCCAATAATTTTCTATCACTTTTCAAATTTGTTGCAGCATAGTGCAGTTTCTCATATGCATCATCTCTAGACTTAAATATGGGATACTATCACATACAACTAGATGCGGATGCTAGCAAATTGTGTACCAAAATGTACAGTGTTGCATGAGACTCATCTTGGGGAGGTTGGTTGTTGTGAAGTCGTAATGGCTGTCTTTTCCTTTTCCTTTGGGAGAGTACCCTAGAGACTTTTTTGATGGTCTGTTTGTGTGCGTATGCTACCCAAAGCTAAATAAATTTTTACTTCGAGTAATGAATAACCCATAACTCAAACTAAAAAATTTTTGCTTCGAGTAATGAATGACCCATAAAAAAGCTAAGAAAAAATTTTCCTTCGAGTAATGAATGATCCATAACACACCGCGAAATGAAACCTGCCCTTATTTGGAATTACTAACTTATGGACGGTCGTGAAAACGAGGAATGAGACGGATGGAAGGATGGACGAATAAGGCCATTTCTTGATCTCAACTGCTACTTTCTAATTTGGGCAAAATTTATTATGTACCCACTAAGTAACAGCCTGAATTAATTTAAATAACAGGAAGTCGGAGTTGTTCGGAGCACATGAAAACTAGCGTTGAGAACGATCCGTTGCGCCGGCATGCCTCGCCCCAAGGTGCGCGAATATGATATGGTTTTTTTATAAACACACGTAGAATCCAACGAAGACAATACTGAAGATACCATTTTTGCAAGTCAAGAATTTTTTTAGAACGACGCCAGTGTATATTGATAATACAGGCTTGGCTTGTACAGCTATCTGGAATTGTGTCCCTGCGTGCAGGACCTGTCGTTCCGGTGGCGGTACCAGGTAAGTACTTGGTATCGGGTAACACCGTACCAGGTAGTCCTAATGCTGGACCTACAGGTACTGTAGGAACCCATTCCATACTAACCTGTTTTTTCAAAGTGGTCTCTTAGAGGTGTGTTCTATTAGCTTCCTAGAGGATCTAGGGTCCTACCCGTACTAATACCCTAGAGAGAGAGTTCTGACGTGCCCCTGACACCCCTATCTCTCATAAGAATACCACTTTTGGTTGAGTATAATATAAGGGAAGGCTAAAATTGTGCTTGAAACGACCGAGAGATAACAATCTTGTCTTATTCTTGATCGTGAATTGCAACTGGGAAGTCCAATCTTGCATATTCTTGCCTGATCAGCAAGAGAACGAGAGAGAGAGAAAGGAGAGAAAGACAGTTGTGTTTACTATTTTCAAATAGTAAATATCTTTTATATATTCCATTGACGCGACCTGAGAAAACGAAAAAGGGAAGAGAAAGTTGAGGACAATCGCTGTTATCGCAATATCTACCAAACGAGCTACTAGAATTAACTAGAGGGATAGAGGGAATCAGAGACGGTGCGTAAGGGAGAATGCCAGCAGCAGGACTATTCCGCACCACAAACTACCATCAGCAAAAAAGAATGTCTAACAATCATATCGAAGGGTCTGTTGAAATCCTTCATGATCGATTGTATTATTGTGCATTGAAGACGCATCCGCGTTCATCAAATCCTGACAATGTTCATATAAACACATCCGGACAAAAGAAGCCTATCCATTTTTTCCACATCGATCTAGAGCTAGTCTACTGGAATTTCTTTTTAGATTTTGGCCCATTAAATCTTGGTCAATTATGCAGATTTGCATCCAAACTGAATAGGAAACTTTCTTCGGAAGATTATAAAGATGCTGTGATATGCTTTTATTCCAGTACTAAACCAGATAAACGTGCTAACGCTGTATTCCTTATGTGTGCATGGCAAGTGTTGTACCTTGGAAGAACACCGGAAGAAGCGTATCGTGGATTCAAACCAGTTGATTCACCTACTGATGAGATGATGGCGTTGTCAGACGAAGATGAGGAGGAAGATAATGAAGATAGTCATATGGAGACAAAGACACATCATAACAACAGTTGTTCTTCACCACCACAAGAACCTTATAATTCAATTGCATTCAAGACGCTTGCGCCATTTCCACCATTTCATGATGCATCACCGTGTGCTTGTACATACGAGTTGACTATTTTGGATTGCTTACATGGTTTAACCAAGGCACGGATGTATGGTTTCTTTGATTTTGATAATTTTGATGTCGACGAATACGAACACTTTGAACAAGTCGAGAATGGTGATTTAAATTGGATAATTCAGAATCGGATTGTCGCATTTGCTGGTCCGCATTACAAACGGAATGTATCCCCAGAGGGTTATTGCACATTAACACCCGCAGATTACATACCCTACTTTACCAAACGCAACGTAGGACTAGTTGTGCGATTGAATAAAAAGTGCTATGATGAAAAAGAGTTTCAACGTGCAGGTATCAACTTTTTGGAACAATATTATTTGGATGGATCATGTCCTCCTATGAAAATATTGAACCGTGTTGTAGCTGAAATGGAAAAGGTACCATCTGAAAAAGCTATCGCTGTCCATTGTAAGGCTGGATTAGGCCGTACTGGAACATGTATCGGAGCTTACATTATGAAACATTACAAATTTACTGCAGCCGAAGTTATTGGTTGGATGCGTATATGCCGTCCTGGTATGGTAATTGGTCCTCAACAACATTTTCTACAAGAAATTGAAAAACGTATGTGGCATGAAGGCAACATTATGAATATGAAACCACAAATTGGTATTGATGTTTCTCCAATAACATCGAGAGTAACAAGATCTAGATCCGGTGTAAAGGAAGAAGGAGTTGAAGTTATTGAGGATGATAATGGTGGTTGTAAAATCATGACAACTGTTCCTACATTATCTTCAACATCACCAGCATCATCATTATCGTCGTCATCATCACCGCCACACCCAGCTACAGCAGCTACACTACAAGGTGTTTCTGCACTACACTTTGGTTCCTTAAGTGTTAAGGAACAAGAAATTCGACAGCATATGCAACATTCAGCTAATAGCGATAAGAAGGATGCTGTGCTAGGAAGATCAGGCCAAGCTGATGGACTATTAGCAAGACGGGCTCAAACTCAACAAGAACATCATACATCGTCTAAGACTAGCAGTTGGAGTCCTTTTTAGTATTCCAAAAGGGTTTCATATCAGCAAAGGGAGTAGAGATAGTGGGAATAATAACGAATTTGTTTGTCATCTATGCGAGAGAAACAAGTGTCAATTGTATTACAATACTATATCAGAAATTGTGCTTAACAGGTTAGATATAAGAGCTTATTTAAATGTGTGATTAAAATTAATGTTGCAGTTTTTCTGATAAGAACGAATGTGCAGTATCTGACGCAAGTAGTTTCACACATTTGTCTCCAAACAGTAAATTGGCTTTCATAAACATAATTGATATATCATTTATGTTCTCTGAAATTACACCTCTGCCTTTTTTGGTTGAACTGTCCTCATTTTAGCAAAAGATATCCCAAATTTTGACGATTTTAGACAAATACACGGGTATTTGTTTTTTTCCTCAGAGGTGCAATTTTACACAAGAAACCATATGAGTTTATTTACACTGGACCCTGGTCCATTGCATTCCATGCTTTTACACTGGACCCTGGTCCAGTCCAGTCCAGTCCAGTCCAGTCCAGTCCAGTCCAGTCCAGTCCAGTCCAGTCCAGTCCAGTCCAGTCCAGTCCAGTCCATGCTTTTATTTGTTTTTTTTTTCAATAAAAAATGCATCTTTTCTACAGAATCAATGTATACTGACATAACGTTATGTAGAATTGGTTGCAGTAAGTCCGCAAGCTATTTTTCAGCCCCGTGTCTGGTGTCTGTCTGCATTGGTTATACTGTACTCTACATAGTCATCAATCAGCTAGTCTACTGTTTGAAGAAATTATTGGTAATTGTAATGCATATATCATTGTTCTCATAAAAAAAGAGAAAACACTTTATTTACTACAAGTTCTAGGCTGAAAACCAACAGTGGAAATAGTGGTAATGAAAAAAGGGGGATAATAAGAAAAGTATTATTATTGTAAAAGCAGGTCGTAAAGCAAAATGCAAGGCAATTGGATGGAAGATACCAGAAATTATGGATTTATCAAATATGAATTCTGATGAAAATCTTACGTGTACATCTGAATATATGTTTAATAGTAGTTATAGCAAAAGTATGGGAAAAGTAGGTGGTTTAAGTAAACAGCTTTATTACCATTATCTGGAAGTTAGGTACATACAAGAGAAGATGAGGTTGCAGAGAAGAAAAACATATTATTTAGAAATCATTCAACATGAAAACTCCAACAGTAATAATACTGTAGTGGTAATATTAAAATCCCCAAAAAGGGGAATGGTAAGAAAGTTAGTATAGCAAAAAAAGTACCAAAACAAAAACATACTCCAATTGCCTCCAAGAAGTCTGCAAAAGTTCCAGAAATTATGAATTGTATCATTCTATACATAAATTGGATTATATTTGTAAATTACATAAGTTGGATGCTTATACTCCAGTTCAGAACCGTGACAAGGACCCTTTTTGGTATAGGGTAGGTGTTATCCATGAATATGTTAACATCATGTTCAAGAACAAGGGTTCAAAAGACTGAGGATTATAGAAAAAGTAGGCCTAGCATTTAGTGGAAATTACCTTTAGCAGTAGTATGTTAAAATAATAACAGAAATTAATGTATGAATCAATTAGTACTTTTTTGTTGTTGCCCTTTTTTTTGGTTCAGTGTTGTCAAGCTGTACAAAAACCATGAAGTTTTTTGCGCTGTAATTTGCCTTGTTATTTTTTCTAGTAGCATTTTATATTCTTTTGCACTAAAAATCAATATAACTTTTTCTACTTTCTTTTGTATGTAAATTTGACAAACGCTCAAAAAATAAAAAATGATACTCCATAACTGTTTTTTAAAATTAATTATCAACTTTTTTCAAATGTCATCTGCATTGTACTGTATACCACAAAGGCACCTAATGATTTTCATACTAAATTTGAAATTTGAAAATTCAAATTTTTAATTTTTCAAAGCAGAGTTGCACATAAATTATTTGTTTTTCAAAAGAAAATCATGTTTGATATCTTATTTACACTGTCATATTTTGTGGTAAATAAAATCTACCAACCAAAAAAAAATTGTCAGTGATTTCACTAACACCTTTTTTTGATAAATCTACATTTTTATTATTCTGGATATTATACTATATCATATAAATATCACTTATTATAAAATTATTAAAAATTCAAATTTAAGTTTAAAATAACAGTAACAAGCCACCCTCCAAAATGCCCAAAACTAAGCAACAAGGTGAAAAAATACCATGCCAGCCCACCAACAAGCCTCCTGCAAGGTCTCCAAGAAAGAGGATCACAGGTGAGATTGACAATTGGAAGAACAAGACCACATGGAAGTCTTGCAACAATAAGCATTACAAAGGATACATTAAAATCCAACAAACTTCATTTGGTCTTTTAATTTTTATGATGAGAATGGTCAACAGCATTCTCAATTTACTCTTCCTGTTGAAAATGTTTTGGGATTCAATGACAATGATACTGCTTCTGCTCCCAAGAAATATCATGATAGACAGAAATTAAATATTTTAGATCAAGTTGTTCATTGTGGATGGGAGGGCAATGATATCAATATTAAACCAGGAGCAACTTTGAAGAGTGTGAAATGGGTGACATATCCACCTTTAGATTTTAATTTAAGAAGATTCATTCAAGATGATGAAGAGTTACATCAATGTTATACAACCAAGCTTTTGAACTACTTAAATGAATTGGGTAGGACCAAATTTACTTACAAGGCTAGTTTTATAGCAAGATATTTAACAGAAAAAGATGATTATGGTGATTACCCTCCTTTAAGTAGATACTTATTGTAGTAGGTGATTTGCAAGACTAGCGCAATGATGTCAATCAACTGTAGTAGTATGGACGTACCGTTATGTGCTGACATCACAGACAAGGACAAACAAGAATGTGCGGTGATGCGCCACATCCAAGAGAACACTGACATCAGAAATGAAGCACATGGAAATCCACTCTGCAGCAGCACAACTCAAAAGCATGATGCATCACACCGGAATGCAGTGGCTGCCTTGGGGAGTTCAGGCCACATGGTTAAACTGAACTCCATTGGAACTGAACTCTAAGTAGAATGGCTGTAGGATCCCGTACAGGAAATAGGTTGAGAAGATGAATCGGTGGATTGTCGAGTAATTTTAGAGAGTAGTTAAAATAGCTCATAATTTAATCACTCCAACAAGTTTACTTCCTTTCTTTTCAATATTGTTGTCAGCATAGTGCACTTATTGACTGAAGATATAATTGAAATGTTTGATAAACGTAATCACAAAGATATCATCAAACTTGTTTATAATGAATCTCCTGCATTATTTGGGGACAAAAGTGCTTCACCAAGATACATGAGATGGATTTGAGAATGCCTCCATTCATTTAATGTGAATGTAGAAGACTCCAAATTCACTGAACTTTTTACTGAACTTGGTTGGGAAAGTATTCAAACACTTTAAATCAAATATTAAGAAAATAAAAAAAATTAAAAAAAAATTAAAAAGGCAATAACAACTTCATAACATTAAAAACTTATCCAATGTATACAAGTGCATAATTGCATAACTACAAAAACAAAAAACAAAAAAAATTAAGAAAAATATACAAAAAGCCTCCAACTAGAAGAACACCCAATATGGGGTTGGAATGAAACTAATACTTCTTCAAAAAGCAACAACCTACCTTTGTGGTATTGGATTTTCTTCATATTCTTTTTCTATTTTCTTTTCTATTCATATTTTTTATGGATATGTTTCATTTTTATACAAATATGTCTAACACTATGATTTTATTTTAATATAGTATTTAAAAAAATGAAATCAGAACAAGACCATAAAAAAGTTGAGCTTAAACAAAAAGATGCAGAATGTACATACAAAGCAAGAAGGAATCAAAGTCAAGAAAACAAACAAAAAGAAGCAAAAGATAAATGCAAAGCAAGAATGAATCAAAATCTAGAAGATCAACAAAAAGAAGCAGAATGTAAATACAGAGCAAGAATGAATCAAAGTCAATAAGATAAACAAAAAGATGCAGAATGTAAATGCAGAGCAAGAATGAATGAAATTCTAGAAGATAAACAAAAAGAAAAACAAAAGGACATAAAAAGAAAACAAGACAGTATCACCAAACAAAAAGAACACCATGTCCCATCATTTAATACTCAAATTTCATCTTTTGATGACAACATTTTAAATTTTGATACTTTTGAATGTGATCCAGAATCTGATGTGATGCTTTATTATTTAAATATTGGTTATCATTGCTATTTTGAAATGGAAAATCTTCCAGATCAAAATTCCAAAACAAAAATCATTAAAGAAATAAAAGAAGAAAGATGTACTTTAAAGGAACAGTATGATATTCTTTATAGATTTCTAAAATCTCAAGGAAGAGGAGGATATCTAAAAAAAATTGATGATGAAAATTCAACTAACATTGGTCATCAATTGATGTATATATTACATGTGGACTTTGTGGAATTAGGCAACCAGAACAAATTATTTTTAAATATACATACATGTATCTAGATAATATTGTACCTTTGATTTGTCTGAATAAAAAAGATTTAGATGATTTCTTACTCCTAAAAAAACAACAACCCCCTCTATTACCATTGGATGAAGACATTTACCTTGGAGAATTCCATTTATGGAAATTAAAAATATTTACAAATCCAAGACAACATCAAACAAATTTTATTATATCCATCCAAAATTTGTACATATATACAATAATAATGAAGCAACATTTGTTTGTCCTAATTGTTATACTTATTTGGTTCAAAACCAACAGCCACCTAACTCTGAAGCTGAAGGTGTAAAGCTTCCTTATTTTAAAAGACTTTCATTAAGCAAACCAAGTATCTTTGAATAAAACATTTTAGCTTGTTATAGAGGAATGTTCAATTCAATTGCAAAATTACAGAGCAACAACCAAATGAATAGGGGATGAACAGACTTTACCAGACATAAGTTGAGAGGTCATGTTATTCTTTTCCAACATGATGCACCTGATATTGCATTACTTCCACTTGTTATGAGCCTGTGAGCAAAATAAATCAAATAACAATGTTTCAAAAATAATTAAAAAAACATTGGATAAATTTTTAACCTTAAGTTTTGTTGGTCCTGAGGGAAATATGGATACTTTAGTTAATAGGCCTCTTGCAACAAATTTATTTTGTGGGTGATCATATGCCATTTACCAATGGAAAGGTATATTATCACATGTAAATCCATTATATCAAAATGACCCACCACTTTGTTCATTCCCATTATTTCAACAAATTGTTCAAGAATTCAATAAGCAACTATTTCAAAAATCAATCAAGATATCATTAGAGCAAGCTTTAGAAAGAGAAGCAGCATTAGGAGATGATACAGCACAAATTTGATCAACAACTTCACTACAAAATGTCATTATCCAACATGATGATATGACACAAACAAATCATGACAGAAATTCAAACAGAACAGTATCTCTTTCATATTCATTAGTTAGTACAGCAGAAACATTGCATGATATTTCAAATTAAGATAAAAAAGAAAATATACTTGCGCATTTGCATACTATTGCAGAATCATTCAATGTTTGTGGAGGTGTTGATTTTGAAGAGCTCATTACAGAACAATTTCTGGTAGGCTGGAACATTGACAAAGTTGGTTTGGTTCTCTAATTGCAGTAGTGCTATGTTGACTTGCATGCAAAGTTTGTATCACGTGGTTTTCTCTGTACCAAAACTTTTGACAATTTTCAAATTTTGAATGGTATGCCATCCATCTAAGTTTTGATGCTTGACGGGTTTGCCAGTTGTGTTTGATATCACCATAATGGTGCCAGGATGTTTGGGGGGATGAGGGTGGGTCCATTTGAGCGGTCATTGTCATGTCCTGTGAACAATGGAATGTACTGGATTATACCTGGTGTATATTGGGAATATGTACAACTGTACTGGATGCAATTTCAGGCAGCAATTAAAGGTAAAAAGAGTGATCATGCCATGCACAATCAATGTCTTGACCATCTCATCCTGTTTTACAAAAATAAGTTTGCTTCTCTTTGATGACCACTAAAAGTAATTGAAGTTTGGTTTGACAATGTACCTACTCAATACAGATGCAGACAAAAAATTGTTCAAATTACAACAGTACAAGACAGGCACCCTGACAGAGAATTAATCCACAGGGTTGGCTGTAGTGGATAACTTCAAAGGTGACTGTTCACAACACATATGGTAAAGTACCAAAATGTCACATAGCAGAACAAGAATTAAATGTAAACAGGTCCACAAATGAGGAAGGGGTTTTCAGGACTTGTTTTTGGAATTCAACATTAACAGAAACAACAGGGGCAAGGAATAATCAGAGTGAGTTTGAGATGAACAAGGACAAGAGGCTAAAGGGAAAGGGAACATATGGAATGGATTCAAGATAGTTTTATTTTGTTGTGGAAACCATGCAAAAAAGGAAACATTAATTGGTGAGTTCCTGGATAACAGAGCAAAAGTTTTAGATACCAAAGGGGGGAAAGCAATCTAAGGTACAAGAAAGTTACATGCAGTAAAATTGATGACTTATGATAAAAACATGACACCACAGAATACTTTACCATTGGTGATAAGTGATTTGCCTTGTGAATGCTTCATATGCAATCAACTATTACAACCTTTGCAACAGAAGAACACAATGGCACGTACTTACCAAAAAAAAAGTTTGGTGACATTGGCATCAACAGAGGGTGCAGGAACAGTTGTTCCACATGATGACCACCATGTCAATGTTGAACAATGTTTGATGTGGCAAGATAATCATTCTCTTGTAAAATTACTTATGTGTTATAATTTTATGTAAAAAGGATAATTGTGTATGTTGTATAAACAGATGGATTGACAGACAAATTTTGTTGCAATTTGACCCATTTCTATGTAGCTGAGCATTGGAAGACTCCAAGGTACGCAATTATTTGCAGACCAACAGTATATAGGGCCCTCTTTCAACAATTTTTTTCTTCTGAATTTCAGAAATCATGTTCACTGTTTTTGGGGGTGGTAGTTGGCCATTTATCCTGACCCCATTTTAACAACTTTTTTGTCAGAATTATGGAAATACCCTCCATTCTAACCAGCCAATTAGAATGTTGTATTACATGCATATGTCATCCAGAACAGTCCAAAACTGTGGCTCTACAAGATTGAAAATTTGAAGAAGAGTACTATCCTGCTTCAACTTCACCTCCTTCCTTGGTTAACCATGCAGGTACCAGGTATTGACCCTACTGGTGGATGACAAAATAATAATAGGCAAGGCATTCTCAATGGAACAACCTGTCCATGTTTGTGTTTATGTTTCTGTTTCTGCATGTGCTTTTGTACTTGTGCTTGTTACAGTGTGTAGCAGGTACCCCAGGTACAATAGCTCCATGTAAGCTGGTTGAGAAGTACTGGGTCATTTCAGAAACATAGTTGGAGTAAATGTTCTGCAGCAGGCAAAATGATGTATATTCATTGGCTGATACTATTTCCTAAAAAATGGTACCCAAAAACAAATGACATCAGCAGAAAAGTGGACTGTGAGGTCTTCCCCTATTTTCAGATCCAAAAATGGGTAAGCTCACCCCTACCTTTGGGCAATTTTGTATGCCCCC